>JAUZNC010042791.1:0-17176 GCA_034780395.1 Vannuccia rotundouncinata | reverse complement strand
CCGTGTGAAAATGTGGGTGCTATTATTATGGACAAAGTTGAATCTGCACTTCATACGTTTCCAGAAAATCTTCAGCATGGAATGTTAACTCTTGCAAAATGTTCTTCACAATGTGCTCACAAATTTGGAGAATGACACCGACTTGTTTGATAGCTTACTTCGTTCTCTTCCGGCTCGATTGGCAGCTGTGACAGCAGCTCGTGGAGGTCACACAGACTTCTAAACAATGTTGTTATTCATACTATGTACACACTATGTTATTAAAATTCTGTTAATAAATTTGTAAATAAAAACATTTCAGTAAAATTATATTTTTATATAACGGGTATATCTATGTGCGCCACCCTGTAGTTTCCCTAGATAAATACTTTTTTGTCAAAACGGATTTGTATTATCTATATTTTGTAGGTATTGGAACATAATACCACATATTATGTGATATAATTATGGTTTTTCAAATTTACAATTTTATTTTAATGGTCTTTAAAATCTTTTACAGTCTGGAATTTTATCATTAAGTTTCTGGGGGGATCATGTATATGGTATGGTAAAATACTAGTAATTATTGTCGAAAAAGGTTTCATATGAGTCTCTTTATTCATATCATATGACGTATTGTCTTCACTTTGATAAGTTACTTTTAAATTGAAAAGTAATTTTATTTATAATAAAAGTAAAATTTATCTTTTGAAAATCACTTAGCTCTGAGTCGTTATGGCTGCAATACCATCTTCAAAACCAGTGGTCCGAATTGCAGAAGTGCCGGACATTATAATTGATAACAAGAATAACAAAAAATATAAGAAAGGAAAGTTTCTTGGCAAGGTAAGATGACACTGCAATTCTAGTTTCCATTGGATTCTTGTTTATTGTTTTATTTTTCAGGGTGGTTTCGCAAAATGCTATGAACTTATTGACATGGCTGACCAGATGTATTATGCTGGTAAAGTTGTTTCAAAATCCCTCCTTATCAAACAATCACAAAAAGAAAAAATGACACAGGAAATCAACATTCACAGAACCCTTTCACACAAACACATCCTTGGAATGTACGGCTATTTTGAAGATGCCGAAAACATTTACATCCTTCTGGAATTGTGCCGTAGGCGGGTAAATCTATTCATCATAAATATTTATATTGATTATAGGCAATTCTTAAATTATCAATAAATATTTTGCTTTATATATATTAATATTTGTTCCTTTTTATACCCCACTGCAAAATAATTTTAAAATATTTAATTTAAGATTTTAAAATCAAATTTCTTCAACAAATTAACTAATATTGTCTTTGTGATTTTTAATTTTGGTATTATGTTCTAAATTAGTTTCATAAATATACGAATGTTTAACATTTAACGAAACTCCATCTTCTTTTCCTTTTGGATACTTATCAGCGGAGGTTAAGAGTTTTGTTTTGTGTGTTTCATTTTGTAGTCATTGATTGAGCTGCACAAACGGCGGAAATATGTCTCTGAGCCTGAGGTCCGCTATTTTGCTCGGCAAATAATTCATGGTTGTCAGTATCTGCATGAAAATAGGGTGATTCATCGCGATCTTAAACTGGGAAACATTCTCCTCAATGATGAAATGGACCTCAAATTAGCAGATTTCGGTCTAGCAACTCGTGTCGATTTTGAGGGGGAACGTAAGAAGACCCTCTGCGGAACTCCCAACTACATCGCTCCGGAGATCCTCAATAAGAAAGGCCACAGCTATGAGGTGGACACCTGGTCCCTCGGATGTATTGTGTGAGTTGGGGAATGTCTTGTGAATAGTATTGCGCACAAGTATTGGACTCCCGTTCTATTTATTGTAGGTACACCTTGTTAGTGGGTCGGCCTCCCTTTGAAACCAGCAGTCTAAATGACACCTACAAACGCATTCAGAAGAACGAATACGCAATTCCTCAGCGAATCTCTCAGTCTGCCTCGGCCTTCATCCGCAGATTACTCCGTTCGGACCCAACTACTCGGCTCAAAATGAACAATATTCTTGATGACGACTTCTTCAAAGCGTACATCCCCAACTGCCTGCCCGTGTCAGCTCTCACCACCTGTCCTCGCTTCGATAATATGGCTTCCATCGATGCGATTCGACGTCCCTTGGCCGACATCAATCCCTCGGATACGATCATCAGCGGGGACGCTGTTCTGGGAAGTGCCTACATCGGAGACGACGCCGACCCTGCCGATTGCTGGCTGAACGACCTCTGTCAGCAGGTGACTCGACTACTGGCCAGCACTCGAGAACTCGATGGTAGCGGCGGTATCCAAGCAATGGAAGAGAGTGAACATCCAGCCTCGGCTCCGGTGTATTGGGTGAGCAAGTGGGTCGATTATTCAGACAAGTACGGCCTGGGATACCAACTTTGTGACAACTCTTGTGGGGTCCTTTTCAATGACACTTCACGAATGTTGCTCACCGCTAATGAGCACAATATTCAGTACATCGAACCAAACGGTACAGAACATCTCTATACTGTCAACCAGAAACCATCACTACTCAACAAGAAATACGATCTCATCAACTACTTCAAGACTTACATGCAAGACTTTCTACTCATGGTAAGCTATTGATTTCTATGTTGTGTGCACTATTCTATAGGACAGTGATCAATACCGAAGGATGTTGAATGTTTTTCGTGTGGAAAGTCGAGATTTGTACTTGGAATAAGTTAGAAAGAAGTTACAAAAATCAAACCTTTGAGTGTGCTTGTATTGTTGCGCATTGAGCAATTGCCTTATTTAGATGTGCCATCTTCAACCATTCGAAATTTACATCTAGAATGGTTACATCATCCTGATTTTCCATGTGTTAGAAATGCTAAGAGTTCTGCAAAGGCTCTTTGTGTCACACACGTTGATTTTAATTTTTAAATACGTTAAAGTCTATAAATTGCTTTTTAAAATTTCGTAGAACCATTAAGGTTCCATTTTAAATGTAGATGGTATCATATTCCAATTTATTGCAACGACGGACATATTTCATGGACAAATAAATGGGTATTTAATATAAGCGATTTGTGAACTAATTTAAATCATTAACAATTTTCCTGTTTTATTACTGCTTCACTGTGTCTCTAGGCTGGAGAAAATATGCAGCGCCAAGAAGCAGATGACATGGTTCGTTTGCCCTTCTTGAGAACTTGGTTCCGAACAAAGAGCGCCATTGTTCTGCATCTCAGTAATGGAATCCTACAGGTAATATTTCAACACTGGGATATTTCTTAGACCTATAAATCAATAGAAATATCCGAAATACTACCAACATAAATATGAAACAGCTGTAAGATCATACAATTTGATTATTTCCTCACTTTCGGCAAGTTCAACAGCAGTTGCACTCAGGTTCACTTCAAGTTCACTCCTTCTAGCATATTGAACTATATTTACGGCTTTCTATTTGTGTGCACTTTATAGCATGGCCGGGTAATGTACTCTAAAAGGCGAAGTTAAGATATACTCGTGATCTATATACGTTTTTTAACTTTATAAAGTGTCAATTAATCCCTCTTTTGTTTGATATTTTAGGTCAACTTCTTTGAAGACCATGCCAAAATCATTTTATGTCCTCTGATGAGCGCCGTTACCTATATCGATGCCTCACGCAAGTTCAAAACATTCCGCTTCTCTGGTCTTAGGGACAACGGCATGGTGAAGGATCTGTGTACTCGTATATTTTATGCCAAATCTATGATGGAGCGAATGTTGGCCAGAAAATCAGGATTAGGAAAACCAAAGATTCCTTCTGCTGTCAATTGATTTTTGAGCCCTTTTCATCTTTAAATGAATTCAATTAACTTTTTATCGATCAAATTATTGATTGTTCACTAAGTGTATCTATTAACATATTGTTTCTTTCATTGGACGGTTTCTTCGTATAGATTAAAATGTATGTCGCCAAGAAGATTCTTCTTATCTTTATAATTTTTGATCACATTTTATTATATCTATTTTGATGATTTGATTTAGGGAGATAGGGACTCCTAAAATCTAAATAAATACACTGTTTCAGCAATCCTTTATTTTGTGCATGCGATTTGTCGGAGGATAGCCCCTTAAACTTATCTTGAAAAAAGTCTTCTATAAATTATAAATATCTTTTCTGTTTGAGAAAATAAGACAAAGTTCTACTAATTTTTAGAATCAAATTCTACTGAAGGTAGTGCAATTTGTCAGATATATGTTTCTTTTGAGTAAGTGACGCTTTTTTATTTTTAAATCTTTAAAAATTTCTAAAATAAATTTTTGCTGCTAAAATATTTCTATAATTTCGAAATTGTAATTGTTAAAACATCCAAAAGTTAAAATATATTTTGTTTTTTTCTCATACGTTATAGAACTACTTTTATTCCAAAAATACAAACCGTTATATTTACGAGCAATGACTACGCGTATAACAACAAATATAAGGTTAGGGTTATTTTAAGCTTAATTTGCTTTATTGCCACTCGTAAGCCCCTAATACAGGTCCTTTTCGCAAATTCTTTGTGAATATTGTGGTTGACATATTAGTTTATCGATCTATGATTTTTGAACACCAATTATCCACAATACATTTTGTAAAATTAGTGGACGAATTGTCTAGCAACATAACGACTTTTGTGCTAGTTGACATCGGGGTTGTCTTAGCCGCAGTATAAATCTTCTAATTCCATAATATGTATAACCAAGCTTCGAAAATAAATATTGGGGACGTTTTTACCACCGATTGGAAAGAAGTTATACTGTTGCGCCATATCAAAATAAATCAAATATTAAGAAATTTATTTAAACTACTCAATACACTACTGTTCAGGTGTCCATGAACATTTAAAAAATCTGTTGGAAAACCAGTGCTGTTGTCAAAAATTTACAAACTTTAGATGGGCAGAACAGTTTCAAGGATTTGGATTAACTTAGAAATATGATGTAGTGAGGTAGAATCATATAGAGTAAGTACTAAAAAGATTGAATGCGGCTGGCATTTGAATTAATAAATACAGAAAATAAATTTACGTTTCTGTGATTGGCTGGTTAATTTTGCCTCATTTGTCATCAAAGGACAAAATTAGGATTTATAATGATCTAAAACAAGACTTAAAATGACTATGATCATTGTAGTCAATATTTTGAAAAGAAGTATTTTAACTATGTTTGGTTTCATTTTATAAAGAAAATATATTCCATATTTAATTTAAACAAAAATAGCAATCCTTTTAATGATATATCGGATGCTGAATGAATTATTTAATGATAAACCTATATCAAACGTAGATATTTAATTAATTCCCACATAAACGATAACATAAAAATAATATTTAACAATAAATAATTACAATTGTTTACTTGTATCATAACTACGTATCAACAATTAAAATATCAGTATTCATAGTGAATTAAAAAAATTCCAAATGAAAGTATATAAACACCTGAATATTTTGTTAGTAGCAGGAGAATTTCCTGTAAATATCGAATAGTTTCAACCATGTTGGCAAAACTACAATTAAACTGATAATTGCAATTTCAAAGGTGAATATAGTTATTATTTATGTCAGTAAATATATTTCCAATTAATATGGAAAGTTTTTTGGGCTGAAAAAAGATTCCTGACGTGGTTAAATGAATCAAGTGTTAATGGAGAACAAAATATGTTAAAGCAGTTGACATTATATTTATAACGGGCTATATATTGACAGGAATCGAAACGATACTATGCAATAGTTTCTATACAATGCGGCAGAAAAAAGAATTTACAAACACACTTTAAACATGTAGAAACCCTGCAACCAGTTAATAAAGGGTCATCTGGCTATTAAATATAAAATGATTAATTTGGCACAAGTGTTTTTGTAGTAGTGTGTTAAGATTTGAAGAGTGGAACAACTCGAAGGCCAACAACGAACATATCTAGTACACAGATAAATGAATGCAGATCACAGCGAAAATTCTGCAATAGAGAAAGGAAAAGAAAGTAGATATTATCTTGACTATTTTTAATGAAAATAAGGAAATATTACCTTTTAAAGATTAACAGAGCAGTCAATGATAGAGACTGAGATACTTTATCCAAAGTGAAACTCGTAATTACCACCACCGCCACCTTGACCACCAAATGGGTCAAAGTTGTGAAAGGAAAACCCTCCGAATGGATTGCCACTTTGTCCGTGATGTTGCTGTTCTGGATCTAATGGATCTTCGCCGTTGTCAAATTGAGCACGTTTTTCTGAAATTTATGACATAATTAACAAGATCCTATATTTCAAAATAAGTTATAATTTATATTTAATTAAAAAATTTTTTTAGATAATTTTCAATGGAAGCAACGAATTAAAATAATGCACGTATAAATTAATATGAATCCACGTCAAACAAGATAAGTTAAATAACCTTTTAAATAATAAATATACATTCTACTCATAAATATATTAGTAGTATATGGAGTTATATTATATATTTTATGAATATTTTATTAGAAATAAAATTGAGTAAAATGTTACCAATTTTTTTACTAATTTTTCATGAATTTCTTACTACTATCCATTTGAAAATTCTGATTTATTTTTCGATTTAAATAAAAAAATTATACAAGTAAAAATTTAGTTTTCGTTTCAGGATATTAAAGAAATGAAGAAGTGAAGAAATGAATACAACTGTCTAGTGAATGCTAAATATTTACCCTTATCAGTGAGGACCTCTTTAGAATCGGTGATATCAATAAACATCTTTTCAGCTTTTTTCTTTTCTGTTCCCTTGTAAGAATCAGGATGATACTCAGCGGCGAGTTTCCGATAAGCCTTCAAAATTTCCTTCTTAGTGGAATGTCTGAAGAATTAAATAAACACAAAACTTAAAAATCTTTCCCTATCCTTATCACAAGGTTTTATAACGAGATCACCTGGGAACACCAAGAATCTTGTAATAATCTCTTCTTTTGGCGTTCTTGAGTAACTTCTGAGCCTTCTTGACCCCTTCATTGGCACGTTGGTGGCGTCGTTCACGTTCCAAAACTTTCTGAAAGTCATAAATGGCTGAAAGCAAAAGAGAAACGACTCAAGTGTAGACAAAAAACATGAGAATTAATGAAGAGGGTGTTTGTGTATACCTTCATTATAAAGTTCAGCACTAATATGGGCGTCTCCACGATCACAGAGCAATTCTTCATTCTCGGGATCTGCATTAAGGGCCTCTGTACACGCTGCTACCGCTTCCGACGAGCCCATCTATCCACAACACAGCGGCACAAGACGTTAAAACACGATATCCAAGAGCACCAGGACGTATATCAAAAACTTACCTTTGTTTTGCACCGACAAATATGTCGCATGGCGGTGTGGCGAAAGTTGTCGATATGCCGTTCCGTCGAAAGGATCTTTTCCGCCTTACGGATACAGTCTTCAAATTGGTTTTCATTAGAGGCCGTCTGAGTAGAATCGATCAACTTGTTCAGCTTTTTGATCATCTTGTAGTGCTTAAAGCAGGCTTTATGATCCGGATCAAGACGCAGGCATTCTCTGATCTCATTCAAAGAGAGTTCCGCCTCCCCGGCCTCGTACATAAGTTTGCTGAGTTTGAGCAGTCCTGCCGTGTTGTCGTTGGTCAATTTAACCGAAAAACGAAAATCTTGGATGGCCTGAAAGGTGAGACAGACATTTAGAAAAGATTCTTAGAGAATAAACAAGGAATCAGGAAAAGCACACCTTCTGTTTGTCTCCCAGATTTAGATAAGAATTCGCCCTCAACTCCCTCAATTCCTCCGACATGGGCATCACCTCGATGGCAGGGTCCAAGGATTGGATGGCTTCCTGAAACATCCGGTTTTCAAAGTAGCTCTTAGCTGACTCGACATGATCTGCAGTTTGACCCAAAAGGATCAGTTGAGATTCAGATTCGTGGTGGCCGGGGTTGTGGTCCAACTGAGAGAATATATTCCACAATTGTTGTATCAAGATATGATTTGCAAAGAAAACAGTAGAGAAATAACTTCCCTACAGCTTAATAATGACCGTGTAACAACACTCAAATGAGCAAATATCTAAATGAAAAGGAGCCTACCACGTGACGATAATCTTGCTTTGACAAAGCAATATTTCCCTGCTTTAGGTTTAAATTTGCCCTTTGCATTCGCGCCTGAATAAGCAAAGCATACGATTCATAGTTTAATTTATCTAAATTTAAAAGCTTTTGGTAACATTAGCAATTCTTACCGCATCAAAATCCGGTTTTAATTGTAAAGACATGTCGAGATCCGGAATAGCTGATTTCGTCTTACCCATTCCCATAAAAACAGTAGCCCTGCGAAAGTAAGTGAGATAGTTCTTTGGATCCAAATCTGAAGTTACACAGATAGAAATTTCGGTCAAATAAAATCCATTATTGCAAGAGAAATGATTTCTTACCGACGGCTAAACTATATTGAGCTAAAGCATCTGCGAGTTGACCAGCCGCTAAAAGTTTAGTTCCTTGTTCCAAATGTTTATTGACTTCCGTATTACCCAAAACAGGGTACACTGCAAGATCGATCAATACAAATATTAATAAATGTTTATAGACTATAAATATGAAACTGATCAAGACAAAACCTTTCGTATATAGTTGGTTAATCAACAATCAGAGTCAACAATCAATTAAATCACCTAGAACTAAGAATAACAAAGTAAAAGCAAGTGTGCTGTTCTCCGTACTAAATAGAATTCAATTTATTCACAATTTCATTATAAGTTAACATTGTGTAACCGAGAATATTGCTGAAATAAGCCTATACAAATTTATTTAATGAATATTTAAATTAGAAAATAATTAGCTATTATCTGAAATTGTACATCATATAAGTTTCAAGGGTATCATTCTAAAAAAATATCATCACTTCAACACAATAAATAAGTAGTACAACATTGTAGAATATTGTTACTAATTATGCATGTTTAGTGATTAAACAGCTTTACAGAATAATATATTTTAATCAGAAATAATATTTAGCTACAAATAAACAAAGAGATGATATGAACAAAATCATTTTTATAGCTGCTAAATACCTATAATTACAAATGTTGAATTCCATAATTATATATACTTAGGGACTATCCATAAAGTACAAACACAGTCATTCTATTAATTTTGACCTCCCTATTTACACATCTGTATGCTTTTCATCTACACCCCCTCCCCAAATCTAGAAGAATATGCATACACATTTGAAATAAGAAAGAAAGAAAGTTGAGACACCTGTAGAGACTTTATTCAAACATTGTAAAAGTATGAGGTACAATGATTGTATTTCAAATTTTTCAAATTTAAAAATTAGGCTGTTTTTGAAAAGTAGGGTATTGACAAAATAAGTAAAGTAGGTTTTAGACTCTTCAAAACTGACCAATGACAATATAATGTAAAATCTGAACTCAATCAATAATGGCCCAAATTTATAGCAACTATAGGGTGTCTGGAAAAATGCATATTTTAAACACAAACTTTAGTATTGTTTTTAAATACAAAAATTAATGTATTGATAATGTATACAATGAACAATGAAACTATGTAATACAGTATCAGAATTAATAGCAGTTCCTAAGTACAGAAAATTTCATAAAGATATGAGCAGAAATAAGTCTTCAAAAATTTCTCTCATTTTCAATAAGTTGTCTGCAGTTGATTGCAAGACATAGAACTCCTTGTTAACCATGCTAAGTTAAGTTTAGTTAATCCTGTAGAAAGTCTCTGCTTTTTTGAACAGATTCAATGTTTCAATGGCTAATGTCCATGTTGTGAAAAACGAATCTATAACATGGATTAAGATCTGGGGAGTTAATGGGCTGAGGAACTCTGGTGACAACATTTTCTTGAAGAAAATTGTCAGTTATGTGAGCTTTATGAGAGCAAGCATCATCATGCATCCAAAGCTGATATTCTGACAGAAAGCCATTTTGATAGAGGTAAAAATATAATTTATCTATTGGCATTTATGTTTCCTCCATCTTCCATGTACCTATGTATAGAAAATGCACATTTTTTCTGTTATATTTGTCAGATTGAAAATAAATATGCCACAGTTATTAATCATAAACACATGTATAAATAATAAAATAGCCTGCCACAGCATTTATTTCCAAACAGTCAGTAACAAACAGAAAGTCTGTCAGTTATGAATAATGAACAGTTAACAGAATCAAGTCAGTATTATTAGATATTAAATATTGCAGAATCCATATTTTATTTACTAGCTATAGGTACTGGTAAAAAAATTCATGTTACATTTTTATACAAACATATGTACACTTTATGACCTACTCCCTCCCCATATATGCCCCATGTATGAAAACATTTTCAGAGTATACTATACATAAAGCAATATCCACATAATTTAAATAGTATATAACAATAACTATATATTCTATCAATATAGGTAGCATAACCATATCTATGTATTTTAAAGTGTGTTTATAACAATATAATACTATTTATATATATATTTACACACACACACAAAATTTATATATATATAATGTAAATGATGTCTAAGTCACAAATCACACAGATACTAAATAATCTAATATTGAAAAATTTAGTTATTAAATATCATTTTATTTTATTATAATACTACATTTATATTTAATCAAATTCAGTTATTATAAAAACAGTCATAAAATTTCATTACATTTAATTCCTTATTAAAAATTCAAATCCTTTTTGGAGTCCAGTTGAATTTAAAATTCAACTGGCTGACCTACTTTGAAAGGATAATACTATGCCAACACCTAATGCCCACACATTCAAATACAAAAGAAAAACAAAAAATAAAGTATATTGCCTAACTTTTAAAATTATTATTACCGTAGAATAAGTGTGTACTGTTATTATTATATTTAATAAATATTTAAGTGCTAAAAATAAAAATATCAGGGGCACAAATTTCACTAAATTTAGTCACATATACATGCCTTAAACATATTAATATGTCTAGTTTTTATTAATAGTATTATCCTTATATTTAAAATGTATTTTGTAAGAAAAATACATTTATAACACAATAAATTGTAATAAATACACATAATTATGGTATTCAGATTCTTGAAAAAAAATAATTTGTTTTATTATGTCCCTTTATACCAGGCTGCATTCTATATAGCCTGACAAGGATAAATCTGGAATATTTAATATACTCAACCACACATTCTATTGACAAATACTAAAAAATAATTAAAGAAACTATATTAAATTGGAGTAATATTAATAAATATCTGTTGTACAATTGTTATGGAATGCAGACTGGAATGTATATTCTAGTCTCTCATGTCTTTTTTTATGGCAATTGCATGCTCTAGATCTTGGCAGTAATTGTTAATTTAATAAAACTTATAACTAATATACCTACCTAATCCAGGCTGCATTCTATGTAGACTAACAAGGATATATTCACAGTACATTATAAATCCAATACCATATATCACTAATTATTATAATTAGATTAATATTGATAAATATCCAGAGTACAATTGTCATGAAATGCAGGCTGGTGACCAATGGTGAAAAGCTATACTATATGTAACAAAGTAATTTGGGCTGGCAGATTATTAGTATTTGTATATATTAGATTGCTTATGTATTATGTTCTATAATGTAATATTATTAGATTGTTTTATATTGTGTTGAATTATTATGTAAAATTGATTAGTATCTAGTTATATTCCTGCACTAAGCTGTACAGGAGGTTAGTGAATGTATGGTATGATGCAGGAACGCAAGTGTGCTGAGAGTAAACAGTTGTGAAATTCAGATTGAGAGAAGGTCTTCATTCTTTGTGTTTATTTGGGCATCATCTAACAATCACTAACATGACACTATACTAGTTTATGAGTAAGAAAATTAATAGACTATTTTTCATTATTGATAGAATTTTTAAATCTACTACCAAAAAATTAGTTCGAAAATTATTATGTTTTGTACTATTAAAGTTTATAGAAAATAATAAATTATTTTACCTTCAAAATATAAATTCCACAATGCCATGAAGGCCATAATGCTTCGCCACCTATCAGGTGTAAAATTAATCATTATGTATAAAATATGCACTAATTATAATACTCTAAGAAAGAAGTTTATCAAAAAATAATATGAACAACTTTTTTGAGATGATAGTTAACTATTAAATATAGCGCGAAACGTATATGTTTTCATTGTGGACCAATGCGATTGGTAGTAGATACGCTTTGGTTTATTTTAAGAAATTTGCAAAATAACACGTCAAATATTGAAATATTGTACAAATAGTTAATTTTCAATTAATGATTAAATTTTTATTTATCGAGTTAATAAAATTTATTTTATCTATGTTTATATCATGATTGAAATATACGATAACTTTAGTATAATTAATAATTACTAGCTGTTAGAATATATTGTAATATAGTGATTTATAAATAATTTATAGGTGATTGGTAGGAATATTCTATTCTGTAATGAAAACAGAAATCTTTAGAAACAAGAAACACAAATATTTTCAATTTAAAAACTTAATTAAAATATGTTGATCATGTCGAAACCTGACGAATATATAACTTCTTTTTTTCAAATATAGGCTGTCCGGGAAAAAATGAGCGATTCTATGGTTTTCAAATAGTATTTATAAATAAACGGACGACAGCCAAGCAGTGGAAGGTCTAAGTCTGCTGCCCGAACTCAATATATGTAGAAGATATACGAACATTTTTTGAAGAAGATTCTTCCATCACAGTACGACGAGTGTCTGGTGAACTGGAAATACCCAAGACTACGGTTCATGAAATTATGTCAAACGAGTTAAAACTCATTTGGTTTCACATTAAATGGGTTCCTTATACATTGAGTTAGAATAATATGTCAGTCCGTGTAGCCCGGTGGCAAGACTGCATCAAGACTAACTGAGTCAAACAATTGTGACTGTAGATGGAAAGTTTTTTTAATGCCGAAAACTACAACCATATAATGTTATTGGGTGCTGGTTGTGTATTATGGGAGATGGAGAAAGATGAAAAGCTGGACGACGATCAAATATGGAGAAGAAATTCTTTGTCATAATTGCTGTTTCCTAAAAAAGAGGTACCAGTTATTTTGAAGTGTAATAATTGAAAACATTAATGAAAACATTAATGAAGAGAGGTACGTCCAATTTCTCATTCGTTTGAAAGAAAATATGCGTTTTCAGCATAACAACGTCAGACCCCATACGGCCGGGCTTACAACAAAGCATATTGAAGATAAAAAAATGAGACTCATGAAACAATCCACCAACTCACCCGACGTTAATTTGTGTGATCGATTCATTTTCCAAAGGTTTGAATCCGCACGAGATGATTTTGATTCATTGGAAGATGTTAACCAATTCCTGTTAGAACAACTTCCAACGTTTACAGCACGCAGAATGAAGAGGGCATAGCAGGAAATGACGCAGCATATGCAGATTATTATTGACAACAGAGGTAGTTTTGTCTAAGTTGTTTTATAGGAACATTGCTAATAATTGTGTTGTAAAAAAATATAATTTAAATAGATATTATTTTGGATTTAACGCGCATTTTTTTCTCGGACAAACTATACATACAAATAATTGACTAGCTGACTGCTGCAAGTTAAAATTTCAAGTATATATATAGTCACGTGCGTTGAATATAGTAAAATCTGAAAATTTGTGAAAACAGAACTGCACATATAATGGGTGTTACGAATTTTAACGCAATAGTACAAGGAAGAAGCGAATATAGAACCTATACACGTTAAGGATCGAAGAAAGCGCGCTTTAATTGTAGTTTTCCCAGCGACTTTAGCTTTACCATTAGATTGTGGGTTGTATATAGGCGGTAGGAGGTACCAGGCACAATATAGAAACAGTTAGCACCCCACCACCAAACTGACCACATATTCTGGAAAATTCGCCTGAAAATTCGTCTGGTGGGCCGAAAGTGGCGAATAGTGCACGAAGACATGCAATGAGGCTAGCAGGGCCGGCATGCAATCAAGAACCAGGGGAGCGGATGAAGACTTATGTCCATCCAAAAAATCTGTTGCCAATGACTAAATACAGGTTCCCTGCAAAATAAAAAATTGCATATAAACATATTCAAAGAAGTTGAGAGTATATAGCAGGAGGGAAAGTTGTGACGATTACAGTAATTGAAACCTGCTCTTACTGCATGAATGTCAGCTGTTATCCACGTCCATGAAACAATGGCACGGGCACTCAGATCCATTGTGAGGAAAGGTCTTGATAGGCAGCGTAAGTTTATCATCGTGCGCAGTGATGGTTTTACGTTGAAAGAGCGCTTCTCAGAACTGCCTTGCATGTAAGCGAGGACGGCAGACAGCTGCCAGAACTGCTTCGCGGAGACTATGGAAGCGATCATATTTAAGATGCTTCGCTCTGAATGACGGCAGACCGCTGCCAGAACTGCTTCGCGGGGACTATGGAAGCGATCATATTTAAGATGCTTCGCTCTGAATGACAGCAGACCGCTGCCAGAACTGCTTCGCGGGGACTATGGAAGCGATCATATTTAAGATGCTTCGCTCTGAATGACGGCAGACCGCTGCCAGAATTGCTTCGCGGGGACTATGGAAGCGATCATATTTAAGATGCTTTGCTCTGAATGACGGCAGACCGCTGCCAGAATAGATTCATTTGGCATGTGTAAAATTCAGAACCGCCATTTTAAAGTTTGTTAATTAAGTCGGAAGAGTTTGCGATCTTATTAAAAGTACGATCATCAAGTTGCTGACCTTGCCGAACCAGCTGCAAATATCCGTGGTGTAGGTGGGCTTGGAGAATTGTATGATGGCATCAAAAAACTTTGAAAGGGGCTCAATGAAAGAATCATGAGTGATGGGAAAGCCTACAAACAACACATTTCGTTTGGTAAATTGGATACCTGACTCACCCAACGTTTTGAGAAAATCAATAGCGTGCCATCAATGAGTCACGGTGTCATAATAGAGGATTGGGTCCTCCACGCACCTCTGGGAACACCGAGATTTGGTTTTTGGGGACAACAGTCAACTAGTGCGGATTACAAAAAATGTTGTCGAGAAGTTACAATACAAAAAACAATTGTGTAAAAGTCGAGGCATTCTGCAGTCACGAATAGAACCAAAGATTATATATATCACCGGTGAACTCAATAACTTTAATTCTGACCGGTGCATTGTGGACTCATATAAACAATTGGTCGCCCATCGAACTACCGATTCCCCACATCAAAGGGTATTCACCAAATAGAATAATAACCTCACCAATACAAGTTTGCGAAGACCACCAAAACACACTTAGTGGAACCTGGGATCCTGACTGCTGTCAGTAATTCTCTTGTGGGTCACACATCCAACGCCGAAGAAGTGTACAGGGTGGTGCACATAGAATATACCCGTGAATTATTTAACAATTATTTAATATAACAACATGAATTACATTACATTAAAATGCGTTCATAACAAACATATTATATAACAACCATTTTTCAGTAATATGTGTCCATTGTGAAGAACCTTTTGCGACGTTATCATGTCAAGCTGATCGTTGATTGAATGAAGATTAGATTCGATTATGTCCTTAATAATATAATTACACTCATATTGCACCCATGCATGTAACGTTGAACCGTACGACGAGAAAGACTTGGACCGTCTCTCTTGGCTGTCGCAATTTTTTAAGTCAATTAATTATAGATATTTAAATCCTACATTTTCATAGAATAGGAAATATTTTTCACGGATATTATCTTTGTGCGCCCCCTGTATGTCTTTCACATGCAGCTTTCATGCATTTAATCACTGACGCTATCACGGGTAGTCTCTGTGCATCCAGTTCTCAGTTGAGCGATCATCCCCAAGCACCTCCTGATAAAACAATGAAATTAACTAACTAACAAGGTTGTTTTTACTTTGGAGAAAACCTTTGACATTATTCTCCAATTTTATCCTGTTACATGTTTTTCTTTTACAATAAATGCTTTAATATTTATTATTGCTTTTGTTATTCTAGCATTGCTGACTAGTCTACTGACAATTATAAGTAAGAAAACACCCCCAAAGTGTGGGTAGATCATGCATGCTGAGAAGCTACAAGCATTAAGTAGCGACTCTGCATGTGAATACGTCTCAGAAAATAAATGCAATTACCATATTTATCCGACTAATTATATATATAGTAAATGACGAAACAATTTACAATTTAAAGATATTTTTTCTGCAATTAATGCAGTAGCATTAATTAATTTTGCGAAGAATAGGTATATAATTTGAAAAATGTCTGTTTACCGAAGACAGCTTTATGGAATTGGATGCCTCATTCTTATAAAATATTATGCAAGATTGTTACAATGAAAATAGGTGACAGGTGACAGAAGACGATCTTTTGAAAGATAAAGAGGAGAGGATTGATAAGATGGGTAGGAAGGTAGGTAACGTGTTTTCAATACGTTTAGAAGCATCATTAAAGGTACTCAAGGATATTTATGATTTCATAAAACATAATTTAAATCAGTTTACCATATTTGTTTGCTGAAGTACGCAAAGTTAATGGTGACTTGTACTCACCCCACAGGCAACGCTAAAATCAATGGTGCATCTTTCAAGATTGAGTACAAATGAACAGTTTCTATTTTCAAAGATCACGAATTCCAGCAGGCAAGACACAGCCTCGATGATCCAATGAAAAAGTCATCCAGAATGATAAACATAAAAGGCGGAGCGAATACATAAAAATCTTTATTTATTTATTTATTTTCCTGTAAAATAAATACTGATTATTTTTATTTTTCGGTGAACTTGAAAATATGGAGTAATACACATTTAGAATCAGCTGCATTATACGGGAGGCAAATGCAAAGTTATTTATAATTGTATCGGGAAATGTTAACAATTTAATTTTAGTATTATATTCAGCTTATTCTTTTGTTAAAGAACAGTCGCTTGTCGTTCTTTAGAATTTTAAGTACGATGAAAAAAATCAATTTTACCATTTTTAAATATAATTTTTTTAAAGAACGATTATAAATAGCAGATTTCAAATAATTAATATATTTAAAGTAGAACGATGTATTTTTATATAGTCACGTGACCGTTCATTGTAAAAAACGACACCCCATCTTAATTATAATATCTTTGTTTAAGTTTAACTAGATTGGTAATCTAGCTGATTGTTGTCACTTAGTATCGGTTTCTGTCGATCCTGG
>JAUZNC010042780.1:0-17177 GCA_034780395.1 Vannuccia rotundouncinata | reverse complement strand
GCACTTAGGGCAGATTAGTAAGTTTCTTGAGTTTAAATTTCACTAATCATTCTAAACCATAGATTATCATATACTTAATATCCTTTCAAATAAAGGAATTAGTTTTTACTCTACCTTATAAACATTCTACAAAGAATTAAAAACTATTTATATCTATACATCCAAAACTAGTTGGAGTTAAATTGTGGATTTATAATGATGTGTGTTCACCCGCTTGGGATATTTTGAAATGACCATAAACATTAATTTAAAATAATTTTGAAAATATTTTTAACTAAATTTTCTTTTAAATAAATTGTTAATAATTTTAAAATTCACTTTTTTCACTTATTATGGAAACTAGTCAGATATTTAAAAAAATATTTAATATCCATCCAAATTTCAAATTGCCAAAACATATTCATGATATTTTTTGCTTCCGTTTGATAGATATTATTACTTTATACATTCGTGTAAATTTTTTAGCCGAGTATTTGGGGACAAATGTTTTTCCTCCGGTCAAAAGCGTTATCGTATCTTCCCCCGATATACTACGAATTGAATTATATAATAACATTTTTATCAGTAAGAATATAATGATTTAAATACCTCTTCAAATAATACAATTATAAATTATCGATTTCTAATCAAAACTGACAGCCTTTCAGAATAGATTTGAATTTATAGTTATATCCTCTTCCTTGAATATATATGCGGATGTTTTATTCAAAACTATCTCAATCATTCCTCCCCCTCCCCCCAGTTGCATCAGCGTGTTTCCTTTATCTGTCTCTATATAAATAATTAATTTAAACTGACATTAAAAATAATAAACAGACAACAGCATTGTACAACTTTTTCAATATAATTATTGATTACAAAACTCGTATATATGCCAATTTAATAGTACAATTACATCAACCATACTCTGCTACATACTCCAAATTTAACGTCTTGTTCAAAGGCAGACGGAATTAACTCGTATGACCAACTCTTTTAATGAGTGAATACTCATATGTAAACTAACCGCTGGCTATAAAATAATAATGCACGCGAGGTATACAATTCTGAAGAAGGGACTCTTTTTGTTTAAAACCATACTGGTGAAGTCAGTGCGGTTATAGACCTGTGGAGTGGACACAACTTTTCCCTCTATTATATATACTTAATTTTGAGGCTGGCTCAGATTCGTAAGTTTTTAGGGAGGGGAGAAATATCTTCAAAATGGGAATGCGACATCTGCTGGTGTTTTGAGAACTTACTTTGCATCATCTTTCTAATGAATAGCGAAGTTTTTGTCTGAATTTCTTTTTGTGTCTTCAAGTTGGAAATGTATCTTAAAATTCTTCAATCTTTAGTCAATTAGAAAAAAAATTACTGATACAAAATATTTTTTATTTATCATAAAATAAAATAAAATGAAAATTTAAAAGTTGTAAAATAAACCTATATTTTAAATTAACTAAATCGGCTTTTCTAGATATCTTTAACTTTGAAACAACAAAGCGTCTTTCGCATATTTAGAATTCTTGACAAGTTTTTTTAGCAAACTTATCAAACGATGAATTAATTAGCAGTATCTATCGATAAAGGTAAATATTTACCCTCAATTTTTAATAAAGCCTCAGAGGAAACTAGCAAAAGACGAACCTCTATCAGACATACTTTGAATCGATAGAATTGTCTAGGTGGTATATAAATTAAAATAGATGTAATAGAATAGAACCGAGAACATTTACCTCCAGGAAAAATAATTAGACTTTTATTTATAGCTTTTTTATGTCTATTTACCAAAAACTATTTATGTAAAACTGCTGTGTTGTGAACTGTATTAAATGTTACTATAAGGATGTCAATGTTATTAAATCGTATTGTTGAAACTCATATTAATGTTATAAATCAATTGCTGTTTCAATATTTCAATATTTGTGTCTAAAATTGTATTTTGGAAAATATTTCGCAGTGTTAAAATTAATTTACGGTCTGTGTATTATAGTTGTTTGAAATTTACTCAATATTTATATATTGCGATAGTTTTATTTTCTTTTCGTCTAATTTTTCTTTCTTTCTGAATTAATAATTCTTTTTGATTTATTGAATTTTATTCAGTGACGACTTTTTTACTATTCTGTTCAATTTATTGTAAACATTAAGTTAATAATATTTAAAAACAAACAAATCATAATCACAGCCTTTCTTGTTATCCTTGTATCTGGGACTACGTCATTTAATGATGTAACACTATAAAGTTATTATTATTATTTACAAAAGAAGTGTTTTCTAAATGTGTTTACTTCCATAAATCTAATTGTTTGATTTTATTTATTTCAGAAAATCGGCTTCCATCGATTTTCCTCTGTTTGAAGATTCTTAACAAATGCAAATCTAACAACAACTCAAAAAGGAGTGTATAATTGTTCTAATAAAATATCTCATATAAAGCGGTTTTCAAACAAATTATAATACATATGATTACATGATCTATTATACCAAAACCATTATCCTATTATCTGATTGTCGTATTTAAGATCATATTAATTAGGAAAGCGTAAAATTTATTTTCAAATAAAGGTAAAAGAACCACAACATTATATCTAATATACTTCAATTAGTATTAAACAGAATATATATTACCAAGACTTTCGTTATCGCAGGTATTAAGGGAGTATACCATATTCTGAAATTGTTTGTTCAAAAATTATCTTTCTATATAGAGATTAGATTGTATTCTTGTGGTCGTTATGGCAAAATAAATATTTTTTATAGATTGTACATAATAATGCATAAGTTTAAATAAAGTTATAGCGAAGCAAAATTACAAAAATATCATTATTTCATACATTTTCATCACATAGAGAATATAATAATTTCGTATTTAATATATCTCATATATTATAGGTACCACCCCATTGATAAAGATTATATTACATAATACCATCTCTATATATCAAAGTACTTCTTGCTTGCTTGCTATAGTTGTAAGTTATTTATGTTATCATTTCATTTAGTATAACAAATAACACATTACGGACTATTTTTAATAAGTATGAATGAAGTAATAATTGTATTTAATTATTTGTAGTGTCATAGTTTATGTACAGATTAATAAATAAACTTGTTTATTTCACTCAGACTTTCATTTTTTATGATTTTACGATATATTTTCACTTTTTTAAACTTTGAATAATTGCAGGATTATAAACAGATATAAACAGATTGAATATAATTAAAAAATTAAACACAGAAAATATTTTTCTTCAAGTAAGTTTCATTAAAATGTTTAATTCTATTCACGTGCATAATTACAAGGTGAAAATATTTGTATTCATCCTTTTTCATCAAAAGCGTCTTTCAAATACAAAATATATTTATATATTATATTTCTTTCAACGGATGAATCTGAAAATGACATACGACGCCGATATTATTTGTTTTGGTGTTGAACAATACTTTTATTATTTAAATTTCAAAGCACACTATTTTTCGCTTTTAAGTTTGATTCTTACGAAACCGAAAAACTATTTTTTTAGTTCTATTAACAGACATTACCAACTCTTCCTAACTTTTCAAAAAAACTTTTAATATTTATGGACAAAGGAACTTACTTAGAGAATAATTAAATGGATTTAAAGTTTTGTAATTGAAGTTTTTTGTATCTGATTATCTTTGATAGTAAAGTTAAGCATGGTTCAATCTGTTATTTACATTGCTGTCATTTATTTAACATTTGTGAAGGTCTATATCCACCGTTATTACCAAAATCAATGTCTTATTTCTGAGGGTATTATAGGTACCTACTTCATATGAATCTAATAAGAAAAGATTATTAATCAAAAATAATATATTATTTAATCTAAATATATTTACTTACATAACTATCCAAAAACTCACTTCACGGAAAACCCCAAAAGTCACATAAATGTATGTATACGAAACTTATGACGCAGAAGTTATGACGTCACTTGCGAACTACAACCCATGCGATACGCCTTCTTGAACAAATAAACAAATTGAAATGCTATAATTAAAACCATATAACTTTGTTTAAATTAAAAATAAAAGATTTATAATAATTTATAACAGCAACAAGATTTTCTTCCCCAGACGACAAAACAAAAGATGATAAGTTCAGAAGAACAAGAAAATGAAAGAACTAAATGTTTGGTTATTCTGTTTTGTATACACAATACACAATGTTTTATAAATAAACTTCAGCGAAATATTTTGTTATCATATACACAATATAATATTATAACTCAGCTAACATTTAGCTAAAGTTTGACAAATTATTGAGAGAAAATGTTCTTTTTTCTTGACTGACTAAAAATTTTAGATTTCTTAATATTTCAATTCGACATTGATATATGGAATGTATAGAATGACTTCATTCGGCAAAATGGATAAATTATGACACATGAGTGAACAAGAAAAAGACATTGATGACTTAACAATGTCCGTGTTGGCATTTTTATTTATTTAAAGTAAAATAATATAGACATTTCTTTTAAAAATAGTTTTTTATTTAAAATTAAACAAAAGTAATATCTTATGTAACAAATAAAAAAATTAAAAGTTATAATTACACATATTTGCTGTATAAATATGTATTATTATAATTATTATATATTTACTATTAATTATTATATATATTTAATGTTATGAGAGTAAATGTAAACGTTCAAAATTTGATGTATGGATAAAGATCACATAACTCACGTATATTCCATTGCTTTTTTTGAGGCAACAGTAAATATATTATATCAACACCTCACAAAAATGACAGAATATTAAAAAGTTCATGTTTATCAAAAGTTTGCTTCACTAATTTGAAAGCAACTCAGCAATCTATCCTTTCTTTATCCCAAAATGTACCTAAAGTCCTTAGATTAGTATTAACACGGGTCGTTACAAACAAAATGAAACGTGTTTTTTTGTTCAAATATTTGGAAATCAAATAATTCCAAAATATGAAAACATCACAATTTTATCAACAGAATTTCAGAATATTAATTTCTATTAATACACGTCTGCAGCTCTTGAATTATTTCTGTGCTGGGGTGTTATGACGGTGGACAACAAAACTTCATTGAAAATGTTAATTTACCTTATTGAATTAATTATATTTCAACTCATTTTGAAAACATCTCCCTGTGTCATAATTTCTGCTAAGAAATTATGTCACATTAATGAACTATCGGTAGTAAAAGACTACACTAATTCGTATCTTTCCTGCACCAGATTTTGCCTGCGACAACCTTCGTGTCAAGCCTTTATCCACGAAGGTGGCGTCTGTTATAGCTATAGTGGTGTTTCTGGACATCCACTCATTGAAATCGATGACAGTTGTCGTGTCAAAAAGATTTTTTCGTGGATTTCTAATCGAATTCCAAATTTAAAGTGTCCTCACTTGTACAAGAATATTGGGGTTCCTCGATCGCGGTATAAGATGGTGACATATCCCCGAAAGACAGCCCATGACGCAGCCAAAGATTGTGAGGCTGACGGAGCGAAGTTGGCGCAAATCTCAACGATGGATGAAATGAGAAGACTCACAGAGCTGATTATGAACAACTTTCAGAGTGAAAGCTATGTCGGGGGCAGTCAGGATAAGAATTCAAAGGAGCCCTCTGGTGGCTGGCATTGGCATGGAAGCAATGAAAAATTTTTGGCTCGTCCTGAGTTTTGGCAACGATATCAGCCAGATGATAACTCTCCTGAATTGGGTGAAAATGTAACAATTCTGGTGGATGGAGGTCTAGCGGATGTGAATGGTATTCGAAAATTTAGTTATATTTGTGAATGCATCGAATTTTAGAATATAAATTAATAATTACTGTTAAGCAACCTCTAAAAGAACGACAAAGTGAAAGCTGCAGGATTGAGTCACGTGACCTTTTCTTATCATGGTTTTATTTTGACTTTGACGAATTTTATCTGCATCGCTTACACTAAATGAATGTTCTCAGTAGTTTAAATAGTGTAATAATATTGTTGGGAAATAATTTAGCGACTTTGGGACAGTAGAGATGAACTTAAAATTCGATTATGTTTTGAAATGAAGAGAAACCACTTTCAAGTTGAGTCCAATATTTCAGATTTTTCTGTGCGAGCCCCGACAGTTAATATGAATCTATTGTTTAGGAATATTCCTCTGGATGTTTCGTGACTGCATCCAAATTGAAACAATACATATTTCTTTAATCTTTTCATAATTCAATATTTTTTTTATTTTTACGAATTTGAGTGAATAGAAGAAGTTGGAACAATATTTTTTGTAGCTGAAAGGTCAGTGTTTTTATACCTGTTATTTATTTTCACATTTCAAGTAAAGTTACTGAAGTAATAATCAATTACAAAAGTTAATTTAATTTAGTGTTGTTGTTTTAAAATATTGGAATTGGAATAATATATTGAAGTTAATAATTTCATAATTAGAATTCAAATCTAAAGTTGATTAACTTTTTAAAATATTTTAAACAAAATACACTGAATATAAAACAAAAGATATTTTGTGCAAATAATTAGTTAAAATTTAGACACTTTGGTGTAAAACTGTTTACTTGTTTGTGTCTTTCTTTCTGTCCTGCGAGGAAAATGAAATGTATTTTATATAATTATCAAATTTAAAAGTTTATAAAAGAGTTGGTAATGTTAAATTATTTAAAATTAATACCTTCAAACTGTATAACTTAACTTTTCTTATAGAAAATTTCTTTATACAATAATAAATTCCCCACATAAGCATTAGAATAAAAAATAACACTTTGATTTGTATATTCTGCGCATTAATTTTTTTGTATTTTATCAATAAACAGAAAAATAATTAAAATGTTAACATTAGAATTTATATTGAGAAAATATAATCGATTATCGAAGGTCAGCAAATAGAATTAGAGTTAGTGCATTTGTGTGTTGTTGTGTGGTTGTGTACTTTAGATCTTCTGTGGCTTCTTCTCGCAGATGTAATTCTCCTTGCTGTTACAGACCATATCATTCCAGGTCCATGGCATGGCAGAGTACCAGTTGAGGACGATGCAATGCTCTTTACCTTGATAGTTGTTGGGCTCTCCAGCATTCCAGTATGTGGCGGCAACCTTAGCTCCGTCAGTCCACTTGTAGGAACCATGCTTAGCCTCATCGCTCAGACCGATCCAGTAGTGATTCTTGGAATTTTTCGGGAAGAGTGTGGCTAGGAAGCGACTTGTATCATAGTTGCCAACGGACGCCAAAGATCCGCCCAGACTATTACAGTTCTTATCGGCCTGAGCAAAGGTGGCCTTGACTCCACTCTCTGACTTGTAGCACATGCTCTGTAATGTATTGATTTTAGAATTAATGTTAACAAGGGTTTATGCTCTAATAATTCACCATTTAAAGCCTGAACGGTCTGTAATATCACATAGTCACCTTTGATTGGCTAAATTACGATATTTTTCAAAAATGGATACTTTTAATATTCGGACATTTGTTTTACCTGGAAGAGTTTAAATCCTGTGCTGCATACAAGCTTGGTTGGCATAGCATCACACCATGGCAGTTTGGCGGTTTCTACAAATGTTTAAAGAATAAGTATTCATAGAAAAACTGTAGAATAAACAATTACAAAGTAGAGTGCTACAGTTTCCTGGAGCGATTATTACCTTTGGATTCGGAAATCTTACAGTCAAGGTTGCATCGCGGGATATAGCACTCTTCAAATCTTTTCTAGAACATTTAATAAAGATAATTTATAACAAAAATGTTCAACAATATATTGTATAATTGATTATTCAGTACCTTAGAATCGGTAGTGTAGCACCATGGATTGGAAGAGACGTCGGGATTACGACAGAAGTTCTTGGCACGGATGACTTGATTGTCGGGGTACATGTTATCCATGGTCATACCGTGGCCATGAGGTTTCTGTGAAGTCCATGCTTGACATGTGCGGCCAGTCTTAGTCTGGGTGACCTTTCCGAGGTAATCTCCTCCACGCTGGGTTTGTCGGCAGTTACGACGCATACGATAGCTGGAGATCGATAAACGAAAAGCGAATCAATTTTATCGCAAGCAGTAAAATATTTGAAATACAAGGTAAATGTTACTATTATAGTTATTATACTACTAATTAAATGTCAGTAGTCATAAAATGTTGTTTGAAAAATATAAGTTTTAACCGGGAATGTTTTCAAGTATTCGATCAATATCCATCCAATTAAAAATTTGAATATCTCACGATTGAAGATCAACCTGCAGTTTGAGGAGCTTAGCCAAATTTTTCTGGAGACCCTGCATTCTCTTGTTCTGATCCATGAATACGTTTCGTTGAAGGGCGATCCACTGTGTGACCTTCTTCAATTCAGCCATGCAGGTAGTGCAACTGTCACCCTAGAAACGATCATCCAATAGCTGTTAAATTATTTCAAATTTCATTTCCATTAAAAGTTTCAAATATTGATTAAAAATTGGTTTAGTTTATATGTATGTATTTAAAATGCTTACTTTGTTCTTCTTCTCATTCAACATTGCAATCATTTTATTCTCCACCTTCTTGGCCTCCTCGATGATTCGTAGGAAATCATCGTTAGTAACAAGATCTCCAACATCCTGCTTGCAGTAGACCCAGCTTCCATTGTAGACCCTTGTTGTGGAGCACCACGGACGAGCACCGTTGACGTCTGTACACTCATTATAGTCCTTGCCTAGGTACTTGTAGGGCCAGCTACAGGCCTTTGGCTTTTCCTCTAGTTCCTCGGCATAAGTGAGTCCAGCTACTAACACCAGAGCAATGATTACCTTTAACATGGCTCTGAGGGTGGGATTATTGCGTTACTTTCTGTTCTGAAAGGGTGCCTTAGATGCAGTTCTATGATTCTACCTCTGTTGCTTTTTATAGTGTTTGGTAACAGAATTGGCGGCATGTTCCAAATATTTGCACTGAAAAGGAAGAACTGTGCGTTTGAAATGTGAGCTACCTTCGTCAATAATCATTCGGAAGTTAGATTAGAAAGTCTACTTAGCTGACTAAACAATGATTTTTGACAGCAGGTGTTCAACATGTGGACAGCTTTGCCTAAGCAATAAGGTCGTTTAGCTGTGTGTAATTGTTCCTTTGTAGCTAGGTTATTACAATTATTTAAAGTTAAAAAGACGTTTGTAAAAAAGCATAGAATTTAAGTTGAATATTTTTAAGTTAATCTAATAGCCTTAATTTCTCAATTATAAATTTTTGTCCATCATTATTTTGAATAATAATAAATCCAATTTCAATATATTTTACGTTCTTGAGTATAATTCTTAATTTATAGATTCCTGAGCACTTCCCAGTTGTGTGATTGATTGTTTTTCGCTGACTTATGTGCTATAACTGTGTGAACTGTACTCGATATCTTTTTCACTTACTCATATATTTCTTTTCATTATTGTCAAATACCTGTGACAGGGAGGTCTAACCTCGAATTGGAAGGTTATTTAATTTAGTTTATTTCCTCTTCTTTACTTTAAATAAATAATTACAGAATTTTGGCTTTACTGACATTATAATATATTTTATAATAATCTAATTACAAAAATGTACAGGTGAAATAAAACAAAATAAAAATATAAACACAGTTTGAAATAAATTAAAATAATACTTTGAAAATAAATATTATTATTTTTATCCTAGCGGTAATTATAAACCGTATGTTTGTTATTTTACTTTTATTGAATAGAATCTATATGTTTATATTTTGAGCCTCTCGGCCATATTTGACATTTGAAATTTGAAAAAAAATATTCTATTTTATTCAATACATATTAATTTAGGATAAAATTACTTCAATTGATATATTCATATAAAACTATTTCTATATAAGAGAAGTTTAACTTTTCTTAAAGTTGTGCTATACGATAACATACGTAGTTCCATATTTAGTCGAGCGGTGACTAGCGAATTCTTTTAACCAGTCGTGATTTATTTGAGACTTACTCGCTTTTAGAAATTATCACTTCTGCATAAATATATTTAAATACCGTTTTTAGTTTTTGAATTTTTTTATTTTTAAATCTACCTAATGATCAGATATACATTAGAATGCAATCGTTTGATTGGTGTTAAAGTATATTTATAATATAAAGTGATGAATAGATCGAAAGTTTCTATCTATGATGTCGTGTGATTTACTACTCACGATGAAGAAGGGATAATGTATGTCTAAGGTAAGAAGAATGTGTAAAGTGTGAAGTGTGAAGTGTGAAGTGTGAATGCAACGAATAAATCACGTGACGTGTTCGCTGGTTTCCGCTGGACTACGCATAAGAACTTTCGTATGGTATGAAACTATATGTAAAATTAAATTTAAATAATGTTTTAATTAAATTTCTATATTTGGTAACCGTGTATGATTGAATATTAAATTTGAGAATTTATTTTAAATTTTATTAATAGTTTAACGAACTTTTTCTCAAATATGTGCCAGAAATTATAATATGGAGAGGCACATAATATTGGAATTAAAATTAAGGAAAAGGAATATCTTAATACCAATAATACAAAAAGTGACCATTTAGTTATAATGACACCAAACTTTTTCAATACATTATGGGTACCCTCGATAAACATTTATATTTTTGGTAATTCTCAAAACGTGGTCTATTATTATAATTTATTAATAATTTGTTTAACCTCAAATCTGCACAAGAACAATCAATGTAGAATAGCAGTACACTAGCCGAATAGTGTAACAGAACAACATCCAACAGTATTTAAAAAGATGCAAGCGTTTAGGCAAACAGTTCTGAAAGTTATCCAAACAGAACAAGTGGGGATATAGGTTGAAATAATAGAAAATAATTGTTTTATTGTAGTGATCGAAACATAGGTGTTAACCGATAGTGAAATATGAACTAGATCTTTGAGATAATTATCAGGGCTAGAGTATATATATAAATTGTGTCTAGGCGCCGAAAAAAGTTGTGTCTTAGCGTCAATGAGATGTCTCAGCGCCACTATAATATATAGAGGTTATGTCCTAGCGCCAAAAGTACTGACCTAGCGCCATAAGTATGTCTGTCCCAGCGCTAATTTTTCTAAAAATTAATTATAGAAAATTATTTAAATTTTTGTTATTATAATATATTGCTGTCACATTATTAAACGATATTTTGACAACTTCAATATCAAAATCCCAAGATCTTTGAAGTATTCAGGGATTATGGATTGAAGGACTAATTGCATGTTATAATAGCAACAATCTTCATTTCACCTTCAAAGTATTCTAATATGATATACCTAAGTTTCTGAATATATTTCAACAGTGTGGACTAATTTCAATTACCCTTTTTCAAAATCTTCGGAAATAAAAAAGTATGTATGGAAAAAAAATCGTACAATATTTAACTTTTGGATACGATGTTTAGAATACCCTATCTATAGACTACATGCAAAAAATTAGAACGATTGGGCACTTCGTTTATTCAAAAATGAAATTTTAGATTTTCTCTATATAAAATGGATTTTATTTAATTTATATTCTTTATTTTGCTAATAACTTTTTCAATATAGGTGATAGACCGCTAATTATTTGATATTTCTGACCACGACGGATTAATCTATTCATAAATAAAAGAATATCAAAAATCGGTTAGATATTTCTAAAAATATTTTAGATTGAATTTTCGTAATGTAAAAATAAAGGAGTTTTAATTTTTTATTATTTTTTAAACGCCGATTAAAAGCGAACAGGACTACTTAATATGATACATCTATGGAAATCAAAAGATGCGCCTGATCAAGGGCTGTCTTTCTATAGGTAGTTTGTGTTGCCCAAAATGTACCGTGTAGACGTGAATGACTAAAGCTGCCGAAAAAGTGGCCAAAATGGCACGACCCCCCCTTTCAATTTGATTGTTTGAGAAAAATAAACACGTATCAAAAAAGTCGTCTCACAAAAGATGCATAAGAGAATGGGTTAATGGATCGTTAAACAAAAGGCACCGGAAGATGCGCCGTGAGCAGAAGCATATTTTATTAATTGGGATACGTTGCCCCAAATGTCCAAGTAAGAAGCTATAGTGTCCGAAAAATCAAAAAAAAGTGAAATAAAAATTTTAGTTTGCTTTTTGAAAAAAGATAGACAGATACTTAAATAATTTTAACAGTTTTAAATATAGAATTCAAATTTCTTCATCGTATCAGAAGTGTGCCGTCACACACTTTTAAATTTTTATAAACGCACGCACGTCATATAAAAATAAAATTTTATTAAAGAAATATATAAGTTATTTCTTAGTTGTCAAAATGAAAGTTGCTTAGAATTCCCTCTTTTACAATATAGAAAATACGATTTGAAATTCGTATGAAGAAAAAATCGTACAAAATTAAACTTTTAATACGATGTTGTACTTTATTACTTAATATTGTACTTTTAATACCCTATCTAGCCTAAATCTTTGATTAAAAGATAACCAAACGTCGTATCGTCAATCCAAGACCACTTTTGGATACCCCCATCAAAAGGGGCATCTTCCTATACCCAATTTACGTTGCCCCAAATGTATCAAAGTCACCTAAGTGACCTAAAACCCATCAAAAGATGGCCGAAAAATCTTCAAAAACGATTTTATATAAAAAATAAGTCTTTAATTGAGCTTATAATACACTTGTATACATGTTGCCCGTGATGAGTAGAAGGCTACCAAAAATAGAACGGTTGCCTCACTCATTTCCTGTACCGTCCAGCCTCTCTCAAACAATTTTTATTTTAAAAAATTTTATCAAAAAGTTTTTTATTTCTAAAAACCCTAAAATGGACATATTGAGAAAAAAAAACTATATTAAAGGTTTAAAGAAAATTCCTTTGGCACAAGGGTGTGTGCTCAGACACTTGACGATCTTGTTAACTAAAAGTACTGTAAATTCGGCCATATACTTCTATTTTAATTGGCCAAAAACTTTTAAACCTTTTAAAACGGGTTTTTCTCTGGACAGTACAGGATGGCTTGAATTTCAAAACTTTTTTGTTAAAATTTTTTCTAAATCCTAACTCACGAAAATCACGATAAATCCCTAAGTAAGGGTCCAATTGAGGAATTAATTTTTGGCATCTCTTAATCTTATGATTATACAACATAATCCGGCGATAACTCAAAATTTTTAACCTACGCGAATCCTCTTAAAATTTTAAACATCCCAATTTAAACCATAACTCTGAAAAAAAATCTTAGCCCCCATTCAATATTTTTCTTAGCTTTTTTAGGGATCATACGGAACTAACTCACAATGAATATACTGCAAATTTTGAGTCGATCCTTTTGAGGAATTAATTTTTGGAATCTCTTAATCTTATGATTATACATAATAATCCGGCGCTAACTCAAAGTTTTTAACCTACGCGAATCCTCTTAAATTTTTAAACATCCCAATTTAAACCATAACTCTGAAAAAAAAATTAGCCCACATTCAATATTTTTCTTAGCTTTTTTAGGGATCATACGGAACTAACTCACAATGAAAATACTGAAAATTTTGAGTCGATCCTATAACTAAATTTTTTTTGAGGCATTCATTATTTTAACATAATTTCAGTTTTTAGCCAATAGGAGACGAAAAAAACTTTGAAATGGAAATCTGTCAACAGATTCGGTCGTTTCCCCCCATTTTACCCTAGAAACATTATTTCAATTTAGAATACATTATAAAATATATTGTAGAATACATTAACTTCAGTATATTGTGTAAAGGATGTTTCTGTTTTTAATTGTGTCGAAATGAATTCTCGTTTCCATGAGGGCAAGAGGGCTCACGGCGAAATTTTTGCCTTGTTCTCGAGATGCTGCCTCGATCAGCCTGCACGGCCACGCAGAGAATGAACGGTGCGTATAATTTTATATATTTATATATGTTCATTTTAATTAATTGTTAGAATTTATCAATAAATTAATAAAATATATGTTGAAATGAGTCCGATTATATTGTTAATTATATTGTTAAAATTTATAATTGGTCTATAATAGATGGATATATTATAGGAATATGTATAGATAATACTAAATAAAACAAATACTGAAACCGCATTAAGAAAATTTTAAAATACATTAAAAATTATTTCTTTTTTTTCTGACCTTATCATAATAAAAAAGAGTAATATTAGAAAAAGTAATTTAACAAATAATTATTTATTGAATAACTTATTAAGATTAGTAGAAGTTTGTATCAATTTGTGTTTTAGTAATGTAATATTCTTTATTAAATAAATCCAGTTTCACTTTTTGCCAACCTGCCGACTATACTTATTTTTTAGTTTATTGTATATTTCAGTTTTTATTTTGGGTATGTTTTTCAACTATTAATATTTTAAATATTTTTTGGTGAATTTATTGTATTTTGTCATTAAGAAATAATAAAATTGTTTATGTTTTTTTTATGTATTTTCAATATTTTTTATATTTATAGGTAACAGTTTAATTAGAATGTTTTGTCTGCAATAATTTAATTAATAATCTTTTAAGATATGTTGATTAAATAAAAAATTTGATTATTCAAAATAAGTTTACTATATTTTCCATCAGACCATACAAAGCTTTTTGTTTTTGCCTCTCCTGTTTTATCTTTTTTTCAATAATATATCATTCACATATGTTATCATTTTGATATTCTTTTACTTGAAGATTTTATTGTAAAGATCCAGGAGGGTGTTTGAGAGATGCTCATACATGGCCCAGTAAGCCCCTCACTAAACTATTTTAATGATGGCTCATATGAGGTATTCAAGAAGATACACTCATTAGGCCATCATAAAAAAAGCCCCCATTAATGTGGAATTCCCTCTTTACCTTAAATCATAAACGTTTAAATTGGGATAGATCAAACATTATTATGTGTCTGTGTTGGACACATTTTACCATTCTACACTTATTACTAATATGTGCAGTGCAAATTAACAATTTTTGTATTATTTTTGTAAATTCAACTGCTTTTTATTGAATTTAAAAAAATAAAGAAACATTTTTAGTATTAAATATTTATATTAAAGTGCTTGTATATAATTTTGATTTTATATATATTTGTTTAATTTTTTAAAATCAATTGGTAATTTGTGCAGCTCATATTAGTAATAAGTGCAGATTGGTAAAATGTGCACCAACATCTGCATTGATAGAACATACTGCATGAAATCTGATAGTATTATTAAACTGAAGGAATGTGTGTGAGAGAAATTTCCAAGAAAGTATAACTGTTAATATAAATTGACAAACTTGACAAATTCTTTAATATTATGTTTGCTGTTTTTAATTGTAATTCCCACTATTACAATAAAGAAATTAACAAATTAAAATTTTAAGTTTTAAAATTCACCCCTAAAACAGACCAGTTAGTGGCCTTTCATAATATTAATATTATAATAACTGGTTGGACCATGTCCTGACCAGCTGTGCCATCTCAAGACAGGCCCACATAACTCCAAACTTCAAATTGTTGAGGAAATGATAAAATCAGCTTTGGTAAACTATATGCTGGAAGGAGTTACATAATCTATCTATATGCAATAGAAAAAAATATTTATATATAATATGTGAAGTAATATTATCTTTGTAAAAAATATAAAAACTCAAATTTAGATTTTTTGACTTATATAGTTTTGCCTTTGCTTTGGATTACATAGTTGAGAACTTCAAACTAAATTGTAATATTATACAAAATTCTCTAACTGGTTGGGTTAACAGATTTTTTAACTTTGAAAATGCCAATGAAGAAGAATTCAACCTGTTTTGCAGCAAGTAAATTACCCACAATAATTTTAGTTGGATTTCTGAATGATCTTTTGACAGATATTCAAAGATTCAATATTACAGATATGTCACCCAATGACCAAGAGAGTATTGAAAAATCGAACTTATCTTAATATGATATAATTATATATAGAAAGTATATCTTTTAAAGGTTTTTATTATACTAATAAAGTTAAATTAATAAGTTGTAATCTTTTATTATCCATGCAATTATTTTACCAATTTGGGGTATAGCAGCACTGCTAGTATCTATTTACTTTAAAAAACGACTGTCAAAAATGTCTAATTTTGTAGATCTTCGGTTCAATATTTCAGGATTCTATATGCCCTTAGATGCATTCTAGGTCTTAAAACCCCAAAAAATCTTATCACAGTGGTGATGATTTTAGAGGCTAGCTACCACATAGCCATAACCTTGGTTGATAATTGAGTCTGGATTTTTTCCCACTGATTTGACTAAACCTCAATCTCATCCCTGAATATACATATTTGACATTATGAAATGATTATTCTTTGTAAATTTATATACATGCAAAGCCAGTAAAAAAATTAACTCACTTAAAATTCCACTTAAACTTTCTGATTAATTCTGCAGTTGTCCTGGAAATTTGCTAAAAGTGTCCTGGAATTTTATTTTTCAAAAAGTATGATCCCTGTATTTAGTATATATTTTATAATTAAGTGAGGCATTTCTTTTGGGCAACCCTGTGCTGTGTGTCATTATTTTCTTATTTCTTTAGCATATCTATACTACAGGGCTGCCAACTCTCCCAGATTTTCCGGGACAGTCCCAGATTTAGGGTCTGTCCCGGGCACCCCAGAATACAGTTTTAAATGTCCAGGAATTAGATAAAACCGTTTACAAAAATAATTATAACCATCTTTTTCAGAAACGTTCAAAAATGCAATAAAATCTGTAGGGGAGGGGGGTACATATTGTACAGGGATATTTTTTAATGGGTACCTACACTTGGATGGAAATGTGCCAAAACATTTTGCGCTTTGCTCGATTTTTAAAACCAACTATACAGGGTTCCCACGCACATGGAAAAAAAGTATCATTGAAAAGTCATGGAAAATCATCCAAAAGCCCGAAAATCACGGAAAAGTCATAGAAATTATTTACCTAGTTATTGTTTGTAATAGGATCTTTGTTTATACATAAATATAGTGGGTGGAACAGATGGCTACAGGGTTATCCATAAAGTATGTACACAGTTTATGGGGGCAGGGGGGGTTACATCAAAAGCATACAAAAGCGTATGGGGAGGGGGGGGGGAGTATAACTTGGGATTTGTATGACTTGCATACAAGGGGGGGTGGGGGGGTTAAAATTATTTTAAAATGTGCATACATACTTTATGGATGGCCCTTAACCCTTTAGATCCCAACTTTCGGTCTGGTTTGGTGTTATATACTAAAAGTTTGCTATTTCGGTACATATCAAC
>JAUZNC010042769.1:0-17177 GCA_034780395.1 Vannuccia rotundouncinata | reverse complement strand
GTCACTGGGTGTCTATACAAGCATATAAAACAATAAAATATTCTGTTGCAATTTGTGTGAGGTTACCCCTATTTTGATCTTATAATTTACTTGACTAATTCTTTAATTCCAGCAATTGAACCAAAGTGATAACATTGCACTAGATTTTAAAGCACTAAATGAATACGGAATCCTATTTCGAGAAATCGAAAAATTATTGTTTACCGGTCATTATGGCGGACACTAATATACAATGAAAAAGATAAATTAGCCGCTTCTATTTATTTATATTTCTATACCTATACTTAATCAATCGAAATTGATAATTCCTCATTCCCTTCTGATCTTAGTTAATAAAATGCATTATATTTGAAAATACGTATATTTATTTATTTATTTATTTTCTACTGACAACTATTTTAGTAGTATATTATATTTAGTAAGAATAATGGGCCTTTGCATATTTCTTTTTGAATTTTTACACATTTAAAGAATGATTTCATAACAAATAATTACAGAGAATCTATTTTCTAATAGACTGCTTATAAATAATTTTAAATAAAGTGTGCATAATATAAATAATCATTAATATTTCTATATAATATAATATCTAAAATGACTGAGTGTGAAGGAACAAAACGTTTAATCAAAGTTTTAAAAGAAATGGTTTGTATTGTGGTTATCACAGAGAATTTTATTTTACTTTTAACATACATTTTGTATTTTTTATTTTTATAATAAAGTTTAACAAACTTGTTTAGATTTGTTTATGATTACAATATGTTTGTGATTATTATTCGTAATTATTTTTAAATAAATATTTTTCAGGAAGTCCCTTTTAAAATTTCTTTTAAAATTTAATATCTGATTTTTTTAATTTTCAAAATTTTGTTTCTTATCGAAATTTTTTAACGAATTGTATTTATTGATAAATTATTTTAGAACTATAATCAAAAGTGATAAATACTATTTATTTTACATACTAATTTAGCTAGTACTGTTATAATGTATGCCTCCATTTTGAAATTATTAATTTAAATTTCCAGGTTTCAGGTTTGGAATTCCCAGAACCGAAAAACTCTAACGTTTAAAATAAAAAAAAACTTTAATTTATCTAATTAAAAATAAATATCAAATACAAAATTATCATCAAATATGTTATTTGTAAGTGCAATGATCATTTTTATTAAGTAGCTATAAGTATCGATACACAGTATATATTACTTTCATGTATCGAAAATCTCCATCGAAAAAGATTTGAAATCACCAAAAGAGAATATTGTAACACTTCCTTTGCAATCAATAAAAAAGTGAAATAGTCTTTATTGTTTGATTGAAATGACATCTTAATAGACTGCCACCTTATATATTTGACAATTATTTGCTTCCTGAAAACAATCGCTACATTCGTTAAGCTAAAAGAATTGTGGCGGAAAATCGCCATATGTCTTTATAAAAAGGATTTAATTGAAAAAGACTTTCGATATTTTAATCTATTCAAAGTACCAATATTTTTATTTTAATGGCGATCATTTTATTGATGCCTCTGCACACTCTGTCTGTTTTTGATTGCCTCTACACTTATATTAATATTTCTCTTAATATAATGATATTAATCAATTAATTGCAGTTTGTAAAAGAAGAAATATATTATATTTGTACTAACGAGGCCAAAGGAAAATTTGTCTATTTTTTGAGTTACATTTAAACAATAATTTAATATTATATATGTTTATTAATAAACTTTAAATATGACAATTAAGGATATTTGACCTTCAGATAATTTGATTTAATCGTTGGTCCGAATCCTGGACCTAATTTGATGTGTATCATGTGTTGCTATATATGGTGTGTTATTATAGTTGCTAACGTATGTTAACAGTAAATATGATTTGATTGATTGAATTCTGAAAATTGACCAATTAGTTCCACTAATAAATATTTAATGACCCCATGCGCTATTAGCGATGCCTCCCATAGGAGTTGTGGAGCATCGGATGCTATAGGATGGTTGGCTAATAAAACACGAGGACTCCAAAATATATTGTTGTGTAGAATTTGAGACAATTATAGTGTATATAACAGCTATTAAAGAATATCTCTTGAGGTTTTTCATTAATAAATCATTTTTTGACAATTGTTTTTAGAGTGTTCTTCTATATTTTTATCTCATTTTCTCTTATCAATATAGATATAGATTATTTAAAGCCATAAATGGCAAAAACCTGAATAGCTCAAACCTTAGAATATAAATTTAATAAAAAAAATAATGTTGGCTCAATTTCATTTAAAAATTATATTATGTTTAAGAGCTACAGATCTTCAAGGAAAGGAAAAGTACGTTAACATTTTTTCAAATTGGATATAAACATTTTTTAGTTTTATTGCAAAATGCAAAATACTGCAGGGGTATTGCATGAATTACATGTTTTTATTATTTGCCGGATCGACATAATATTTTAATACAATATTGATGTTATGTTGGAGAATTTATATATATATTATACATTGAGAGTTTCCTTTTTATTTCTCAGCTATATATACTGCCTATTTTATTACCGCATTATAGTCCTAGAAAAGAAACAACTTTTATAAATATATTACATTTTTGAATAAGTATATTGTATAACAAATTAACTTAAAACATTTTAAATATAGGTATATGTATCATATATTGTGAGATATCGAAAACTATATATTATGTATAAGAATAATTCTTTATATATATATTTAGAGAAAAGAAATATTGCAATTCGTGGTCAAATAAGAACAATTCAAATAATTTTTTATTTTCAATTATTAAATATAATTGGAATCAACAACCAGATATATAGGAAAATAATTTAAAATGTATTAAAACAACAAATGAAGAATTTTAAATGTTATATACGAATGGAAAATTTATCAATATGTGAACAAAAAATATTGAAAAATTAAGTAGCAGGATTCACATTTGGAGCAGTAAAACTATAATATTGAATTCAAAAATAGGAGAACATTTGCAATGTGTATTAATCTTTTAATAATCTTTATTAATAAATGTTTCATGCGTGCTTTTAATTGGCTTATTTTTGCGATACTTCTATATTTATTGTTATAACAATTTATTTATTATTATCAAATATTCTGAACATATGCCAATTAATAAATTCTTATAGTTCTTCATTTTAAGAAATTCATGATTTAGAATAAGACTTCAAGCATGCAAGCAAGCAATGATTCTATGAAAAGATGTATTATACGCTGTAACACTTATTTCCAACATTAGAATTGTCGTTTTTTCCTAATATAGAACCAACTAAATCTTGTTTCCCTCCAAAGAATACAAACGATAAATGCCAGATTAGCATGTTCAGATGTTCTCTAATTGAATTAATTCCAGTCATCTTCAGTTATAGTGTAACACACTTGGTCTTTTTGCGGCAACAGTTTACCATCAATTAACTCCATCGGGAATTTCTCGCCCCGGCTTCCTGTTTAGAACAATAACTATACCGTGTCTCTTTTTTATTGCTATTATCATCATCATTGTGGCCAGGACAATAAAGTTATACTCGGAAGCTGTGTAGTCTTCTAGAAATAAAAATAATAAACTGGCGGTTTGACAAGATGTCCGGTGGACTGAGAAATTCGTGGCAGAATCTTGACACTAAAACGTCGTAAATAATCGAAAGCTAACTCCTTAAATAGTTGATCTACGCCAAGCTCTATTAAACTGATTGGAAATAAATTCACCCCACATACAAGCGCTACAAAATGGCTCCAATCTTCCCTCCGCGGAACGAGGAGTAAGAGATCAAATAATTAAACTTGACAGACTCGATGTCACCTGCTTTGTCTTTGAGGGAACACCATCGCAACAGATGTTGGCATCTTCGCATCGTTGGTGCTATCTCACATTATACAATAAGATTTTATTTGCTATAAAGTCCCCCACCTCTTATATTTTGTGAATAGTGCCCGCAGCTAATGAACAATAATTTGAGAACCTCCCGATTATCAGGCTGTATGAGTGGTGTCGGTTTTCAGTGAACCCGGTATAATATGGGTGATTGCCTCTGGTCATAAGCAAACATAAGCAAACACTATAGCGCTATGTTGGCATCTGTTATCTGGTAAACTGTAATATTTTTTTAATTTGTAGATGTTATCAGGGTATCTTTTTGTATTGCATTATGATAATGTTGTAAATATGACTATTGATATTGTTTTATTTTATCGTAAAGTTAATTTTAAGTCATTGAGTAAAATTTTTCTTGAAAGGTTGAAGATTTTTTTAATAAATTAAATCTATTTATTTATTTGTAATCATCATTTACACATTCTTATAATAGGAATGTCTAATTATAGTTTATAGTAATATTTTGCTATAACAGAATCAATTGTCACTATAACTTCATATTGATTATTCTGCATTCTATACATTAATTGGTAGTCATTCTGATGTACGATTATTATACTCCTTATTCATGGTATAGGTAATACAGTATAAAAGTTAACAGTTTATGGTAACAACCAAATTACTGCAATTTTAATAAAGAGTTTTCAAACAATCTATAAACAATCAAAAAATAACATTTATATAAGTAATGATAGTTCATATATAGATATAATATAGAGAAGAATATATTTTATGATACACATAATTTGAGGACATTTGAGGAAAGATATAACTGTTAAATATTTGTACTAAGACCTGTGGTAATTATAGGCACTCTCTATGGTAGCTCTCATAGCTGAGTGAAAGTCTGTACCTCCTATATAACATAATTACGAAATAATACGAAACTCGCAATGTATAAATTTGCCATATATATGCACCAATATTTTGTTAAAATATTATAGGTTTATCCGTCAAAAAATGCAAAGTTCTAGCTTTTTCAATTGTTATGTTTTTGAAGAATTCTTCCAATTCTCGAGAAAAACGTGTATATAACAAATTGCATCAAAACGATGTCTTCAATAAATTTCATTTCGACACTATATATATACTCGCTTCGTCTTAAATTTGAACAGTAAGTGTAGCATATATAATTGTCCTATGAGATCTCTCAAGAATTATTATTTTATCAATCCATAACTGAGTTATTATCAATTTTATTGAGTTTTAGTTCTGTTTAGAGTCAATTGTCAAGTTCTTTGCCCTTTAAGTCAATAGTGGATTTTATACTTTCAATATTTTCATGAACAGATAAAGAATCAGGGTGGTGTGCAACGGCGGTGGTGCAATCCGCCTACGTGATGATGGTTGTTGTGTTAAGGTTAGTTGGGTGCGAGAGGGAGAGATAGCTAGTGCACCTCCTTGGGGCACGCCCGAAGTCACACTGATGGGTTCACACAAGAACCCATGAATTTTGACGATTGGGTGCTGTACTACTTATGTAGTTTTTAAACCGAAGAATAAGCCTTTATGGTAGATTGTTTGTAAAAGAAGTTTGACGAATTTGTCATGGAGGATCGAATCAAAAGCTTTGCTGAAGTCGAATTTAACCTTTTGCAAAAGCTCATCAGATTTCATTTCGAAATTATACATCCGTTCGTCCGAAATTTACCCGCAGTATGCGTGTAGAACATAATTGTCCTATGACATCTCTAATGAATGTTTATTTGATCAATCAATCACTGAGTGATTAACGATTTTATTGATTTTTCTACTGATTTTAGCCATTTGCAGAAAGACAAGGAGAATTGGGTACAATGCAAGTTAGGACATATATGAGGACATTGTTCTGAGCACAAATGATGACATACATATATTTGTGACTTTTGTTAGTTTAACCGATATTCTAAACTTTTATATTATGGATTCAATTTGGACGTTATTGGCCAACCAATTTGGGATGGACCCTTATACGTATGCCTATAGCGTATATGAGACAACAACAACCCCAAACAATTTTTTATGAAAAAAAATCACTAGTTATTACATTTTTAAATAAATTTATTAGGAGAATTTATTTCAACTTTTTGTTATTTTTATTATGCGTAGAAAATAAGCTGAAGCGTGCGTATAAGGTATAGATATTTTATTTTCATTCCATATTCAATGTTAACAAATATATTTTCCCTTATATACTATATAGTGATATATTACACCACCTTCTAATCTCTATTACACATTATAAACATCTTATGCCAACTCATTTAATTTTAATGTATAATAAGTTGATCGTTAAATAATCAATAATTATCAATATCAGTAAAAAAAAATTAATTAGTTTTTAAAATTAAAATTATAATTTATATTTATGAATTTTGTCGATAATAAAAATCTATGGTTGATATTAAACATCTATTTATTTTCTTTGCTTAGCTTTATACAAAATAAATGATATTATTTAAAGCCAAAAAATAGCAAAAATTCGGTTAGTTCAAACCTTAAAATAAATGAAATAAAAAATTAATGTTAACTCAATTTCATTTAAAAATTAATATATTCTAAATATGTATAGGCGAAAAGGGTCAGGACGGAATACAATTATTATCATATTATTTATCATACAAGAATTGGGGTCGACATTTAAACTATATTACAATCTATATGAAAAGTTGTTTGCCATTCAAAGCTAATTATATCCGAACTATACATTATGCGATCCATTTAATCAATACCTATATGCAGTATATATGTCTTGCATTTTGGAAATCATCATTATATGGTGGACATTATACTGTCTGTGTTCAAAATAATAACGAATGGTTATATTTCTTATGTTTAAAATATTGAAATTAAAAGTTTATATCCAATTCTAAAATTAAAATTTTACATTAGTCGATATATTTAATCACGCAGTATATTTTTAATTTCTGAATCTTACCATATATAGTGGAACTAAAAAAATGTTTATATCCAGATTGCAAAATGTACTTTTTCTTTCCTTGAAGCTTTGTTAGCCTATAATTAAATTTTTTTATTGGCTGTGTAAACGCCCACACATTTCGTATATCATTTTAAATTAAACTGAATGTGTTTTCGTCAACTTAGAATTGCCGAAACTATCAACGGATGCATGAAACCTACAGGGTTGTTGCCAGGATTTTTTCAGGGGGTGGGAATTGTGGGGGTCGTAATCATTATTTTAGGACCTTTTTGACAATGAATTTCTAAAAATGTTTCCAACAAAAAATTAAAAAATGTATCGTTTACTAACCCCCTCCCTCCCCACTCTCGTAAACGTGATATCAAGGGGCAAAACAGTGAAATAGTAGAAACTAACTTTATGCCAAAAATACATACAAATATATTTTTTTCATAGATGTGAAATTTTTTTAAAATTTTCTTTTTGGGGGACGTACGACACTCGCAAAACCCCCGCTTCCTTTCATCTGATAAGAGATTTTCGAATGCTCATATTCATATTTTATATTTACATCTACAGATTGTCCTTCAACCTAAATTTTAATTGTTAGATGTTTATAGATTTCAATTTGTTCAACTGTCAAATGCCAAACTAATAAAACATTTCTAATTTCGAGGAACATAGAGGAATTTATTTTATCTTTTAAAACTTTATCTTTCCGTTTTACAAATTCAATCAATAATCAATAACAATATTCAATTTTGAATATATATATATAAATTTTGGTTACTAAAAAAGTCTTCCTGTAAAAAAATCCAGCATCCGACCCTGCGATTCAGTTATATTTTGACATGCATTCTCAAATTAATAAATATTACTGTATAATAATCAATTTCCATAAATATACTGTTTCCATAATAACAATATAATTTTCAACAGATTACATAGAAAATTTAAACAATAAAAAAACGTTCTTCAACAAAGTTTTCAAATACAACATTTTTCTATAATATTGATCAAAATCTGGGGAAGACGTAATCAATTTGAAAGAAAACGTCAAAACAAACACTCTGAGATTTCAGCAATTATCTAACAAGGAATTTTATCCTTTGGGCACACACGAACTTTGTAATATAGCATAATATGATGACACAATCTGCTCCTTTAATTATGAAGCAACGCGCTCTGAAAAAAACGAATCTCATTATATAGGAAAGAATTCAAATATATATAATATTGGACATTATATTTTAAAAATAAAAAAATCATATTTAAAAAAAAAGAATTTAATTGTTTGATTATATCAATAAATGATTTTTTTATTAAATTTAAAAATTTTGTTTGAACCGTGTTTTGTATTTTTATTAAAATTCACAATCATAAAAGGAATATTATTAGGATTATATTTTTGTTTAAATCTTTTAGGTATGCACACGCAGGTAACTAAAAACTTCATTCAGCTCCGTTTGGTTTTATGTGTCTTTGTAGAAAAATATTGTAAATTGGGAAGAGCCTTCGATCATAGTGCTGCCTTCAGAATCGCTTCAAGAGAAAGAAGTCGCTAATGAAAGTTTACTTACATTAATCAAGCTTGATGGCAGAAAGACTGAAAAAGAAAGAGACCATAATAAGAAGTATTTAGATTGTTTGGCTAAATATTTCCAGTGTAATTGAAGGACTATATAGCGCTCTACCACGAAAGAAAAAACCAAAGCTTTGGCTTCTCCCAACTGACTCGAAAACAAGTGAATCGAGCAATCAGGCAGATTAGTTTTCTGTTTTTGCTGTCAGAAGAACAAGCCACCCAGTTCGTCCCAATTGAATACACCCGCCAGAGGCGTCCGGCGGAAGAATTCATCTTTAGCCTGCTTCTCTCCCCAGCCACCAGCGAGTGAGAGTGAAGTCATTCGATGATAAATATTTGATCGACCCTAATTCAATTATTGTGGAGATATTAAAATTGGAAATATATCGCATCTCTGCTTTATTCTCTCGAACCTTAAATGATTATCTATCTGTTTTTTCCCCTCTTCGGCCGTCTAGTTTTCCATGTCTGGTGGCAGTAACCAGGGTTATCCGCGCGCTGGTCTTTTCACTGGCTGACATTCAAAGTTTCAATTTCTCTTTAGCTAATTAATTTTCTCTGGGCAGAGAGAAAGAGAACGAGGCACAGATGCTTCTGGAATTATATTCTTGTGAAAGTTGCGCGTTGTCTTTTAGCGGCAGCTTTCTATTATTCTTTAGGCACCAGATAAACCAACCAAAATGCCTAGTTTTCTGCCATGGTTAAAGTCTGCGAAATCCCAAGTAGCGAAATTAAACAGTAAATAGCGCTCGAAAATTAGATAAAATAATATCGTTAGTCTCGCGAACGGGTGAACTAACCTAATAAGCGTTTTAACCCAAGAATTATGGAATACAGTCCCTACCACGTGAACCAACGGTCCAGTTACGAGCATCCAGGAGGATGTACGTTCAACGGAACTTCAAGTGGGCAGTTCGGCAGTCCTGGCGCCAATTTCATGACACCCCATGGCGCGTACACGGCCGCTGTGGACTTCCAGCCTTGCTCCGTGCCACAGAATCATGTGGCAGCCGCGGCAGCAGTGGCGGCTACTGGACGGTACATGACCAGCTATCATCCTTCGGCTGCCGCAGCCGCCGCTATGGGGCTACAGGGGTACGGAGGCTCGCCGTCAGGTCAGGTGACCTTCGGCAGTTCGGGTGGAGTTGCTCCTTCGTATGGGGCTATGTGCGCGGCCAGTGTGACCCCAGGGGTGGGTGGTCCAACGTCTGCAGGTAGAGGGGTGTCTCATCACGGCCTCTCTCAAACTACTCCGGTTGCAGCGGACATATTCCATCCTGGATCAGGTAAAAAAGTGTTGATCTAATAATTATTCTATATTAAGAATATATGCAAATGATAACCCATAGTAAAATATTTGTGGGCCCATTTTTATTTTCTATTTCCATTTTCAATATGTGGTTTGAATTAATTAGAATAAATCCGTTTTTAAAGAATTTAATTGAATGTGTTGTTTAAATTTATAATTGGCTGAAGACATAAAAATAATATGTGTATAATATTAATTTCGAAATTGTGTTGTTGAAATAGAAAACGTTGAACTTTTTCAATATGATAAAATTTCATACAAGACAAACAAATATATATATATATACATCAGTTTTTATGATGATTTTTTATTTGAAAAATTTAATGAAACCACGCTTTTGTTGTAAAGTGTGGTATAGGTATAAATTCAGAATAAATTATATTTTAAATGCACCCTATACCCTCTACGCGATTTTTTGAGATTTATAATTTCAATAAAATTATTCAAAAACTTTAACATTCATATATACATTTTTTAAAATTTTTTGAGACTATTCTGAAATTTATACTATATATATCGAATTATATATGTTGCTATGTAACATCGCAGACGCATCTTAGTTATTAAAATTGAGATACAATTTATAGACGATAAATATAATTTTAAAATGGTTTGTTGTTCGAGCAATAATAAATTATGAAAATGAGAAATATATGACCGCCTTTAATTTATTCGTTCTAAATGGAGAAGTGTGTAAGTGTCTAAAAATTTGTAATATGGAGAAGTGTGTAAGAGAGGCACATATTAAAATATATACATATAAAATACAATAGAAGTAAAATAAAAAGTCTCTATATTTTAATTAACCGTAAACCAAACATGTAAAATGTTTTTTTAAATTATAAAATGAAAAAGAATCTTAATTATTAACTTTTTTATTTGAATTGAATTTTTACAGTTTATTTATTGTAGTTTTATATCGGTCATTTCAACTCAATATTTTTTTATATTCATTTAATGTTTTTAAAATTAAAAACATCCATATATTACATTACCAATTTTTTTATAGTTTGTCAAGATTTTATAAATTATAATTTTATTTAATATGTTTTCTTCATTTTATTCTTAATTTTTCTTTCTTTCTTTCTTTCAACTATATATATATATATTAGATTTGTATCATAATATTTTAACTTAAAATGAACATATTAAATTTATTTTAAAGTCGAGTTTTATTTTATTATATTTATGCTCACAAAAACGTTATCTAAAACAGTCGTTAATCTCAAAGAAATGAACTTACAAATATTTGATCATGATTCTATTCTTCGAAAATTTAAAATTACACAATAAAAACATTTCGACCCAAGAATCAGAGATTAAGTATTTCCTAATGTTTTAATAATATTATACTAAAATACATTTTAAGTAATAATTTTGTTATTCAGTCTCTTTAAAGAAAACAAAAAATTCGATTTTGATATAGAGTTCAAAGATACAAAAATAAAATTATAATATTTACAGACTGCAGTTACCTTGTTAAGCGCGTCGGGGACGAGTTGTCCAAAAAATTCTTTAAATTAATATCCATTTTGGTAAATATTATAGCATATGTGACACAAGTTTCTCAAAACACCAAAAAAACAAAAGAAGGCATCTGTTTGTTACATATAGACACAACAAATTTTCTCAATTGATGAGATCTCCACATAACATCGTTCTTATACCAGTTCATGACGCCACCCCTAGTTTTAATAATCAGATCAAATATAGGGGAAGAAGAGAGAAACAGGCAGCCTTCTCTATAATGGAGGTAAATTAGATAAATATGACTATATACCTTCTTTGAAATTAGTTCTGCATCGTATGCAAGTCAATTGCGAAGGCTTTGTAGAAGTATTATTACAAATGAGATTATTAGATGAAAGGCGGACTAACTCGATTGCTCCTCCCGGTCAACGATAGACATTTAGGGGAAAAGGGAGCGCTGAAATCACATTTGCCCCACAATTGTCCAGCCTTACGCGCATGTAAATCAATTTAAAATGGAACAAAATAGGATCTTGTCGAGACAAATTCAATTGTAGCCGAGCTAAATTCTGCAGTCTTTCTGAATTATAAGTTCTAATATAATAAAGATACTGAGAGCTTGCTTCCTTCTCCTCCCTAATACAGGTTCCAATTATGCTATCATTTCCGAATTATAGAATGTAGGTACTGATCTAGAGAATTTTTCAATAAAATAATAAAGTGAGCTTTTCGCATTTTGAGGGATAACATGTGATACCCCATATCCTTGAGGACTTCTTGGAGGTGTAGCCAGACGTCATCTCATCTCCCAAAATCCAATTGAAAGGCGTATATATGCTCCTTCCTCACTATATATAATCCAATTTAAAACTATTCGATACAATAAAATGGAAGATATATTTTCTCGTGATTAATTTACACTCATTTTAGATTTTTTTTAGTTACGCTTTTGTTTTCAAAATTATAATTTTATGGTAAGTATACCAATTATGTACATAAATTAATATAAATTAAATTTAAATTGTTAACATTTTCATTCCACGTTCAAAACTTATAATATCTTAGTAGGACTTCAACACAAAGTCCTCTTTTTAAAACGAAATAAAATTTACAGACCTTCAGACCCATAACGCTATACTAACTGATTATCTTACAATATATTTCATTCTTTTCTATATTATACAAATATTTCCTTCTAATACTTTACCTCTTTATTGGAAACGATTTCAACGTCAGTGTCTGTGGGTATCTCTATAAATTTCAGTCCCCTACAAGCTCTACACAACTCCTCTGGAGTCTGACGGAACTGGCAGCATCAACGAAAAGCGGAAACAGCGACGTATCAGAACCACCTTCACCAGTGCCCAGCTCAAGGAGCTCGAGCGTGCCTTCCAGGAGACGCATTATCCGGATATTTATACCAGAGAAGAGATTGCGATGAAGATTGACCTAACTGAAGCTAGAGTTCAGGTGATTAAGAAGTCCAATGAATTTGAACTTTCCATGCACGACTATCTTGTCTAACTTATAATATAGCTAATTCATTAATTATTCAATTATTCGTATAATTAATTATAATGTAGGCGAAATGTGTCAAAGAGGAGTATAATATAAACACGTTCTGTAAAAGATTATGCAACTAAAAATAAATTATATCAAATAAAAATAAATTACTTAATAAATCACATTTTAGATTTTAATTTAATATTTGCTTCAACCATGATATAAAGGTTTATATAGTGAAGAAATAGGAGGTATAATCTTTATAATTGTTCTAATTTTTGTATTTTATCTCAGTTTTAGCTGTTGAATTAGTTACATAGTGTTTTTGTTTACTTTTACTTTTACCTGTATTTCCATTCATATATTAATTAAATTCACAAATCATAAGTACGTTAACTATAAAATTGTTAACTCATATTATAGTAAACTTTATCTTTGGGGAAAAATTTTAATTCTTTTTTTTCAAATATTGTTTTATTCGTGGTAAAAATACAATATTCAGCATATATTTGATGACATAGTTATGAAATGAAAGGCAATACATTTTCTCTTTTATTTATTCACTAATAAAGGTATGGTTCCAAAACAGACGCGCTAAATTTCGCAAAATGGAGCGGGCCAAACAGCAACCATCGGGCCCCAACACGAACAGTGTAGGTGGGCAACAACTACAACAGCCTTTCTCAGCCAATGGGCCTGGGAATGTATCGATCGAGGAGCAACATCAAGGTCAACTGGTTCTTGGCCAATCACAGTTGCAACAACAGCAGTGTCAGAGTCTTAAGGCTCTAGTTGGAGCTGTGTCTAAAGCGGCTGATCAAATGAACAATAATATCAAGAATGAAGATGGTAAATTTTGACTTTAACTATAGTAATTCTGATTTATATAATATAGGCTTCTTAAAAAAAATTTGAAAACATTTTTCTAACGATAGGAAATTCAAAAAACTTTTTCCTAAATAAAATGTAAATTAAATAAAAATATGTTTACGTATAATATGTAATTATATCTTCATTTCTTCTTAATCTTCATTTTAATTCACCTTTTTCCTCAATCTTAAGCTTTTTCTTCATTATATTTTCTTCAGCAGTTTTCTTCAACTGAAATACAATTTTGTCTACGATCTAATATAGAGAATAATTTCTTTTTGAAACAATTTTTATATGTATAGGCTTCCCGTCGAACCAATTATTGATAACATTCCTATCTCTTGTTTACATGCATAATTCAGACCATTGAAAGATGTCTTTAATGGGGATAATTAGTAGTATAATCACTTGTAGCCAAATCTGGAGAATAAGATGATTGTGAGAACTTATTATTTTTATACCAGCAGTATGCGTCTGTGCACAATCATGTAAAAAAAGAAAAGGGGTGGTTTTAGGCTGCTGTTGAGCTTCTCAGCATTTACATTTTGATTTTGAGATGAAACGTCTTTTAAGAAATAGCACCTTTTGAATCGCAAAATAAACAATTGACGTGTTTTATAACAGTGTCTTTTTTGCTTGATACCATTATCACAGTAGGTATATTCAAACTTTATCCAAAAACTAGAGTTAGAAATATTTTTTCAGTTATTATACTGTCTGCTGACAAAATTGAAAAGAAATATTAAGAAGGCAACAATTAAAATAACTTACTATCTCTTGCATGTATATCATTTTCGTCTGTCTTTCAATACTTTGTCGGCCTAATCTTTCTTAGTAACTTCAAACTTTTCTTAATTTTATTTTGCAATCTATTGATGACATGTTTAGTAATGATTATGTTGTTGAAGGGCTTGACTCATTTTATCTGCATTAATGGAAGGAGAATTGAAACCCCTAATTCAACCATAACTAACTTTCGTAATATATGTTTCTCTAATTCTATAATTTCAATATGATTATGATGTATTCAGCCTTTTAAATTAAATGTAATTAAATTGTTAATGTATAATAATGATATTAAATTAATTATAACATAATAATGTTAATTAGAAGTATAATTTCACTTTTTAAAAAAATCTTTATTTAAAATATATTTTTTGAAAAAAAAACTATGTTGTACTAATTTTAACTAATTCTAAATAAACCGATGGTTGCTCAAATAGTATATTTTTTATATTTCAGGACTTTTGAAGACAGAATGAAAAATATTAATAAGTTAGTATTAGTAGACAAAGAACTAACTACGTTATTCGAAACTAGCTGTTCAGCTTATTAATAGCAATTTGAATGAAATTTTCAATCTGTACATTAATTTAGACACCTATTGCGAATGCAATTACATTTTAAAGTGTGTAAAAAGTGTTCATATCATACCCATCTTGTACATCAATAATTTAAAACGATTTTTCTTTTTGACCATTTAAAAAATTACTTCATGCTACATTTTTTATTAAATGAGATAAAATTTAGTATGCGGAATTTTATACTACTTATAAGTACTGTCATTTATTTTAAATCTTTTTAATGGATTTTCGTATAAAGACCTTGTTCAAACTTAATTTAAACCTCCCATATATTTTGAGTATTCTATTTGATACAAACATGTTTGAAGGAATCATATATATTCCTAAAATTTAGAACATTGTCAAATCAAAATAAAGAGGGAGTGTGGAAATAGTAACATTTGATATTGGTGTTATATTATCACTTGTTGGAATATTTGTAATTGTTTCATATCAGTAGTATATATTTCTGTCTGTAAAAATCGCATGTTACTTTAAGTATTCCAAATTACATTTACTTAGCTCATTTAAGACTTTTGTGTTTTGTGTTGTTAAAATGTAATTTTTGTATAAAAATTTTGTACAGTTGAATTTTTTGTATATATAAATATTTATAAAAATTATATTATTTGTTAATATTTTCTTTTTCTTTTAGTACAATAAAATATATATATATATATAAGCTTTCATTTAATCATTGAATAAATAAGTATAATTTCCGTTTTTACAAAAAACTTTTAAACTAAATTTTGTTTCATGATTTTATTTTGAAAATATTTGACTGTATAAGTATTATCGAAAATTTAGAAGACTATAAAAAAATTATGACAACATTTTTAAATAAAATATTAACCAAATGATTAAATTTCCTTATTATGAATATTTTAAATATTTTTTTGTTTAAACAATATCTGCTCCAATTAATATTATTGATTGTTCAATTGTATTTAATTATATATCATTATTTCATTTTTTTTCGTCTCTTTCTAATCTATTTTATCTGAAATTAAGTTTTTTCTTGAAGTTTACAAAAATTTGAATTATAATATATTTTCGTTTTTATTTAACCTCTTCTTAATAGTTATTTTGAAAATGTATACACTTTATTATATATCCTGGTTCAAGGAATTAATCGATATCTATATTATCTTTAATTAGAAATAAATGGATATTTATTTTATCATAAATTAGTGATTAATCGATATCGGTGTGATCTTTAATGAACTTCAAAGTCTATTTGTTATGTTTTAAAAAGTATATTATGAATTAAAAAACAAGAATTACATTTTTAGATATATAGTTTTATTTTTTATAGTTGGTTCTTGGTATTACTATATAAGTGAAGCTTTAAGGAATCCCTGTATTATAGGTATGTGGGAGAATTCCCATTCAAATTTATTTGATTGAACAAACAAATCTGAAATGAGCGGCGTGTTTGAATTAAAAATAATTCAAATTTGACAATGGTATAATTACTTGGTAATTGGTAAAAGAATTACTTATAATACGATTCTAATATCTATAATTATGATTAATATAAATAAATGGTATAATAAGAGAAATATTATAATACCCAATAATAGTGATCCCCACATTAAATTTAAGCAAAAAATCAATTAGTTGAATATTTTATTTAAACTGATAGTCATGATAGAAAACGGATACAAACTTTGTTAAATAATTGAATACGCATAAAATCGAGAAAAATGACGACGGCTGAAGCGTTTCCTGAAGCCTGTTTCCTGAAGCCATGAGTCGATGCTGTTGGTTAATTGCAGTCGTTATTGATGGGAGTCATCAGTTTGTCAACTATTTCGACCTTCTTCATCGTATTATGCATGATTGTAGCACATTTCTGAAACATTTCTGGGCTATTTTTCGCAAATTCTGTTGCTATATTAGCTTGCAATTGATTCCTAGGGGTTGCAGGCCGATTGACACGTGCATGATTTGAAGAGCCCCATATAAAAGATCTTTAATTTTGAACCTTTATTTAATAATAACGTTACACAAGAGAAAATGAAATTCAAGAGTTTAAATTTATATAAATGTGAAATATCTAGCTAGTGTATATCTGTAGGAATATTTCGTCAATGCAGATTTGAACGTGTGTGCAACAAAAGTTGTATCTATATACCTGATATAATAAAATTTATATTTTGTAATGAATTCCAGCCAACTTCTTTTGTATCTATATGTTTCAGTTTTTCAATATATAAATGATACAAATTTATTAATATTATTATTTATTTATTTATTTATTTATTTATTTATTTATTTATTTATTTATTTATTTATTTATTTATTTATTTATTTAT
>JAUZNC010042768.1:20734-54466 GCA_034780395.1 Vannuccia rotundouncinata | reverse complement strand
ATTCGTAGAAATGTTTTTAGAAATTGGGTTAAAGAAAAATGGATAAATTTATCACTTATTATTTATTTTAATGTATTAAATATCAATTATGATAACTTACACAAATATCCATGACATAATCAATTGAAAAAGTACTTTTTAAATTCAACTTTAATTTATCTTTATCTTATGAAAAAGAATACTTTTACAACAGAATATTTTTCTGTCACGCACGTGCATATAACAAATATACTATTGCTATATAAAAAATTCAAATAACAATAGGGATTATTAGTCTTCATTACTACAAAAATTTAACGTTCACCATTAGGTGATAAGCACATACAATTTCAAACCTTGCAACTGAATCTTTTAGTAAGTAGTATGTATTAATTTTAATCTATTATTTCTCTCAATCTTTAGGACCATTTGCGAAAGAATATATTGAACAATATTGCAAATCACCATTATTGCATCAATGGGAGAAGACTGTTGAGAATGTAACTTTCAAAAAACTTCGATTGTGACAATGTTACTCAAATGTTTCCTTATAACGTTACGTTCATTTATAAAGGCTAATTTATTGTTTTATTAATTTATGCAAATATGTTTCAACTTAGTTGACTATAATTAAACAAATAAAGATAAAACGAAGCTTTTTTAAATCATTATAGTTTCTTTAAATGATTTTAAAATTTTCAATTTAATTTATTATTATTTTAAAAATTAAAAGTAGAAATGAATTATTTTTATAAGATCAATTTTAATATTTATTTATTATGATATTAAACAATTTTCATGAATATTGACAAATGTTATTTTATTACAATGAAGCCTGCTCCATATCGTTTCTTTATGTATTTTAACTTCAAAAAAGGATATTAATATAAGTCGTGTGATTATATAAATATATCAATATTCAAAGTCTATTTCACGCTCTAATAAATATCAACTTATTACAATGTCAACCTTTACTAAACTTGGGATTCAATTCACATTAAATAATTGATTGTGATTCAGAGAATCATAATTAATATTCGGAATGAATAAATAAATATATTCTAAATGTTCTGAAATAGTTTTTCTATAGTTATTTTTTTATATTCTTGGTGCAATAATCAAATTTCACTTCATTACAGAGAATATATTATGTTTACAATCTATTAGATACATTACACATTAAGAATATATTCCAATGAACTACAGGAATTTATAAACAGAAAATCTACAAATATATTTCACAAAAAAAGTTTGATTAAATTATAATTATTGTTGGGTAACGCGACCCGATAGTTAATAGTTTATTGGCTATCCTCAAAGCTATAAAACACACAGCCGGATGCAAATCCCCTTCTTAATGGAAATATGAAAAGGACGGCAGTGTGTGTTAATAGAATGTGGATTTAGTTAATAAAACTCACTTTAAAATTAACTATTTCTGCCGATACAAAGCAAATATATTTCAAATGTTTCTAAAGACGATACACAGAATACGGAGAAACCCATTTTAGGTTATTCTGAACAGATATAGGTACTGAAAATTGGAGCACAACAAAAAGATTTATCCTTTGGACAATTTTGTTGTTTATTCTATTTTCTTAAATAATTATTATTCAATTAATAGATTTGGAAAATTTAAACAATTCTTTAAAAGTTTGTCTGAGCATCAGGATTTAGCTAATTTCCTAAATTTAATATCTATTATATCTATAATATCTATTTAATATATATTATCCAACTTTTAAGAAAATTAAGTTTTTTTTATTATTTAAAACTATTAACTAACTTCTTACAGTCATTGATTAATCTTTGAATGAACATGTACGTAATTTTCTCACATTTACCAAAAGTTGTGAAAGACAGCGATCACTTGTGGTGGAACAGTTGTTAAGTTAATCTCGATAAAAGTTTGTACTCGTACAAAGACAACTTTTTTTAAGCCATAGCGTACAGAATAATTGCAGACGCATACTACATAAACTATATATCTGCCCACATTATGTTTCTAGATTCGCAGAAATTGTGAAGACTAATTTTCTTAATTAACATTTCCCGTTCATTTTCTTCAACCTCCCCCTGCCTTCTTCGTTCTTCCCCTTGTCCAGTTCCCCTTCCGCGAAAAGAAGGGTTGTGGGAGAAAAGGAACAAAAGTATATAGAAAATAAGTTATGAATTTGCACGTCAGCTGTTGTTAGTTTTGCCAGAATGGAGTTAAATGTCTTATTAAAAGTAGAGAAAGTCCTGCACATGCTCTGAGAATTCATGTTTGGCTTACTCTCACACGATTGATCGATAAGTATATTAGAAAGTGGCTCTTTTTTATTATATCGAAGAATATGGAAGAGCATCAGTTCCATTTTTGGTTCAGATTGGAAAATATTATTCATTTTCAAAATATAGGGTAGTTGTATTAACCCTATATTAAACAAAAGTGGTTTCCTCTTCCGTCAAATTTGAGTCTTTGAAATATAATAGACATGAAACATTAAACTATATATACATCCACTCCAAAAGTTTATTTATAATTTATAAACCATTTGAAATAGTTTAGTTATATTCACATGCCAATCTTTACAGTAAGTTTTGAAACATATTCATAATTGAACTCTTTAATAACGACAAGTGACATACAATATTCGCTGTGGATAATTTAACGATGTTATTTTCATGTTTTTTTATTCTGTTTAAAGTATTTTGCAGCAACAAATTAATATATTTAAAAACGATAATAAATTATTAACAAGTTATACGAATATAGATCCTGCAGAACACGATTTATTTTTGATAGAATAATGTTATTATTGGTCAAAGATATATAAAGTGTATAACACACCTTAATTAAATTTTGTCCAAAATAAAAACGGGCAATAAAATAAAATGGTGAAATCTTGTTCGGCCCATAATTTTAGAAATAGAGATGTGAAGTAGACCAAATCGGTCAATATATCTTTGCACAAATAATTTCTTTCAATTTTATACATTGTATTCTTTTTAATATTGATATTAGATTCATTTTTAGCGAAAATTCACACAAAAATTGAGAATAATGCAAATATTCAAAAGCATATTGAAATAACATGATATGACATATATGTGTTTTGATTTAATATGAAGAGATCAGTTATATGTTCAAAATCATATACAAGAAAACTTTTTAAAACCTAATTAAGCCTTTCAATTTATAAGAAATCGGATTTTCTTGTAATGTAACATTCTATTTTTGTATAAATATTCGTATTCTTTAATATGGGAAAATAAAAAAGTTATGGGTTCCAAACCATCCCCCAGGTGGAGTACAGCTGACAATGTTTTTTCAATGGTCTGTGTGATCTACAACATTTAATGGGATCAAACTATTCTGGATGTGATGGGGTGAAATCTTCTGTCGTGAGCTCCCAGACTATTAATTACGATATCAATGAAATAAATACACATATTGTTATATTTAAAGCATTTATTTATATTTTGATAAATAATTATTTAAAATTTAAACAATGTTTTTATTTAAATTCTATGATATATATATTAAGATAAAATATAAAAATTGAAATATACTATTACTGTAAAAAAAATCATTCTACACGCTATAAATATTACTTAATGGTGTCTCTTTCCTATATATTTTACTGTATAAAAACATAAAACACAAAAATATATTTTACATAAACTACATTATTTATTGATCTAGAATGTTGTTTGCATTTATCCACAGAAACATATTTTATGTTGGAGTTCACCTATAGATTGGTTGCTTCAGGATGGTGTAGGTAGGCATATAAAATGGTATTACTTCGACGGTATTATATGGCTGGGTGATATTTATACGACAGATGTGTACTGGAATGGATACACAAGATTGACATTTGAAAAACAGAGCTTCTATGCGTTCTGCAAAAAATTGTCGCTAAATAATGATTCATTATACAAGCTTTATTAAACATTCTGCTTGGATAATTATATTTTTACAGCGAATTAAAAAACCTTACATAATATAACTAAATTCGGAAACAATAGGTAGTACAAATATAAAATTATAATACATTTTAGGTAGGTACGTACTTCTTTTGAATACGTTTTTACATAATTATGCGTAATAAATTTAAAAGTGTAAAATTATTTATTTTTATTTTCGGTGTTTAATCTTTTTTTTATCTATAATTTACTTTTTTACAAATAGTAGAATTAAAGTTTTTACACTAAACTGCTATTACTTTTGTAGTAATTAAGTTCGAAGCAAAACTTAGACACGTATGCACAAATACACATTCAAGAGATGAATAACAGCTGCGAAATTACTTTTCAAAAATTATTATTGACAAAAAAGAATAACATATTTTCACACATACATTCCAAAGATCATCTTTAAAGAATTGCATTTCTATTAAAAGAATGCAACAAAAATGCTTTTCTTGCATTAATAAATGTATATTTGCTCGCAAATTGTTTATTTATATTAGATAATAATAATCATTTTTGGAAACACCTCATTCAAACGATTTTAATTAAAATATCCCGAGCAACTAATTCTTTTCATTTAATCAGCAGTCAAGGGATTCTACTTTCTGGGATAAGTTGAGACTAATGTAACATATTCCCAGATATAACTTCAAACATATGCAATTAATTATTTGAGTCTGCTGGGAAATATCTCCAAGTATAAATAATTTTCTTTTCTTTTTAGTCCCAGTTGTTGTTATAAAATCTCTTCTTTGAAGAATGTTAAAAACTCAACTTTCCTTTATTGAAGTATATCATAAATCATAGGAATCCTTCTCCCCAGTATACACACATACATATTTTAGGTTGTAGGCCTGGTTTTGATCAATATAAAACCAATAGAAAATAACCGATTTCTACTGTGTTATTTTAATGTTCATTTCTGGTTCAATACGTTTATTAAAGTTATAGGTGATGCATATTTGAAGTAATTTGGTGGTTATCGAACATTTTTAGTTTTTAAATCATGGAATTGTAATCTATGTATTGGAAAGAAAGTCAGTTCAAATTTAATTATTTTAAAAAATCGATTTGAATAATGATAATTATATACCAAAGCAAAAAAGTTCTTGAAAAATTTTAAATGCTGTTATTACAAAAGTATAATTTCTCAGATTTTTTATCGATTGTATTTATTTATAAACACTGTCAAATTTGTTTGAATGACAGCCTTTTCATAGAACTATTTCCATCATATTAAATATTAATAAATATAAAAACATTGAAGGAATTGTTCTGTTTAAGAAAACCGTTATTCAATATTATAAATCCTGGTTATACTTGTACGCAAAAACAATTTGTCAATGTGTGAAAATTCGATCTATAAATTTAATAAACGTTTAACAAATATTTTCATTTTTTAGAAAGCCATCTAAGTAGTATGTTGGTTAATTAAAACCGTATGCACGAATGTAATGAAGTCTAAAAGAAAAAAAAATTTAACTCCAAAATAAAACAAACGTTTAAAAAAGATAACAAAATGTGTTGCTTGTCTCAGTTGCTCACATTTGAAATATTGTATTAAATAAAATCAATATTCAATATATGCCTGCATTAATATTATGATTAAGAAATCAATAGAATTTATGCATGCGTTTCAATTCTTTTTGTATGATTTAAACTGTTCGCGTATCTGTTCATTTTTTGGAGATTGTCGTTACATGAATTTAACTTACAACTTCTAAAAAATAATTCCATGCATAAAGCTAGCCTTGTCTTGTTTAAAAATCTTATTTAGTTAAAAAAAACTTAGTTAAATAATTTTCATATAAACAAAATCGCGGGAATTTTAAAATTTCATAACGCTGATTTCATTTTTTTGAACATTTTATCAAAAAACAATAAATGGAATACTGAGACAGCACTTGATATAATTTATTCATATCATAATCAATTGTACTGATCAGAAAAGAAATGGGGGCTTATTCTTTAGGGAATAAATAAAAAAAGCCAAAGAACTTATTAATTAATCTTTATTCATATTGATTTTTTTATATATTAGTGTGAAATATTCCTACTAAATATATTCCAATAACACGAAGATGTTTCACAAGCACGCAAATGTTATATTATTAAACTTGGCATATAAACTTATAATTATTTCTTTACTCAAAAATTAAATCTTTGTTATAGTAACTTTGTGAGAGAAAAAATTGTACATACTGAACTTAGATTTCCACTTTTTACCTATCGTATTTATTTCTATTATATTCCATTTATGTGGATTGTCTCCTCTATCTCCTAAATAATCCGTCCAAAATTGTGATAATAAGGTTGTGTTTTTTATTTTTAAATTGCAAATGTATTTAACATTTAATTCGAAAAATGAAATGCCTATTTGTTATAAATGGAACTTTATTCAATTCGTTTGTTCTGTTTTTCAAATATAATGAAATTGTGCCACATTTTTGAATTATTCTAATCTTAAATATTTGTTTACTTATTATTTTGAACAAAGTGTCTGCGTTTATGCTGAATATTAAAATTTCTATTTCTGCTTTATTCGTAATATATGTTATAAAATATAAGTATATTTATTTAATCATTTTTATTTTGTATAATTTATATATTGATCAGGCAATTTTAATTATAAAGATCGCTTCGAAACTATATTATATTCAATACATTATTTAATAAAGATATTTCTAAAAATGATTTTAATTTATTTTCAATAAAGAATAGATTAAATTATCATCGATACCCTAAACATTCAAGGAAAACACAAATTGACTTTACTTTTATTATGTCTATAAATAGAACTACAAATCAATTATTGGTATATAGAATAAAATGTATTTCAGACTCTTAATTAAGCAAAAAATACAATTAAATTATACACAAGTTTCACTCGTGCTAATAAGTATTTAGAATATGTTTAGTGAATTATAAGTTGAATCTGTGCAAAGTTATAATTTTTTAATTTTTGGTAATCTGTTTAAAAATTATCGTAATAAAAAGAGTTTCAATAGTTCCTATTTTCTATATCGAACAATTCCTTTTTCTGCATAGAACAATTCCCTTTTTAAGCACAGAGAATTCGTAGATAAAACACATTCTAATTTTTTATTTCATTTGGGGAAATTCAAAGGTTTACTAAATTACTTTTTCCAGATAATTCTGTTAGCTTAAGACAAAAAATGGAACACTGACGATAGATTGCTAAATCATTTTTAATGAAAGGATTTCGCATTGTTACTTTAAATGATTTGAACACATTTTTTGTAGTATTGCTACAAAATTAATTTGATTTCATTAATTAACGTCATATATTAGAAAAACGTGTCTGAAATCAGGTAGATTTTTTTTCAAATGTCATTTACAAAGATAGACCATATGTCAGAAAAATAAATTCTAAATCTTCGTTAATTAATCTAAGGTCAGTCAACTATATGAGTACCTTGTTTCTTTCATTAATTTAATTGCCTGCATTAACACAGTTTTATTTAATTATAGGGTTATATATGGATAAAAAAGAAATAATAAAAGGGTTTATGACTATAACGTGGATAGAAAAGATTCATTCTAGCCTTCTCTCCCTCAAGTTTTCAAATTTGTTTTACAACTACTTAAATAATGAATTTTATTTATAAGAGTTGCGTTACATCAAGTTTAATTATAACTGAATAAATCATTGCGCTTTGCCTTATAATACCTTGAAATATTAAAGATGAAGAACAGTCACGTGACCTACATAAACTGAACATGTCACGTGACTATAATTAATCCTTTAAATACTCGTCCGAATTCCAAATTCTATAAATTTAAGAAGTTACCATTCCTTTAAATTTCTATAAATACACACCTCTACATGATAACCTTCAATGAACCTTCAAATCTTCAAGACCAATATTTACCTTGACATCAACTTAAGATTATACTATATAACGCTTCTGAGTTTATAAATGTGAATTTTGCTCGAACCTTTTTTATTTCAAAAATACAGTTTTAGAATGTAAAACTATAATTTAAATATTATATTTATATCTATATCTAAATTATTGAATTTATTGAATAAAACACATAATATAACCGACATTTTACAACGTTTTTACGTCTAAATAAATTTATTATAATTAATTGTCAAACAAAATTTTAAAGGATATTACAATTTGAATATACATCTATTTCAGTAATGTCTTCTGAGAAAGGACTATTTATACAATCAAATAGTTATTTATTAACGATATTGTTTAGTTGGAATACTAAAAAATATTTTCGTAATATTCTTCCACATATTTGTTATTAATTAATACATTTTTGCATACATTTTTTGTTGCAGTTGAGATTCATAAATAATTGATTGTTTGGTGAAGGAACATCCAGTTTTAATATGAAGAGAAAAAAAGACTTTGTATAAACGCATATAAGTTATAATACGTATTTTATAACAAATGACTACTACTTTTAAAAAGAATTTATATAGAATTCGGGACCGATATATAACATTACAGAATAAATACAATAAAATTCACATTTTCAACCAAATACTATTACAAAGTGTTATGTGTATATGTCAAATTAATCAAAACGTTAGTATATTATCAAATACTACTCAATATTATATTTCATCTATCTTCATACATAGTAATATAAATTATTTCATACGTGTATATACATAAATATATTACAGTATGACGTATAATTACGTTTGTATATTTTCTACGAGTAATAGGTATAGGTTCTCGGTATAAATAAATATTTACCAACACATATTAAATTGAGTGTCCTTTTTTGTGTGTACATATAACATCACTGTTACCAATAAAAGTGTAATATATTTTTAAAAACTGAATGTAATAAACAAAATCAGATGTATTAATACAGTAATATTTATAATATAATATATAACGAATTTTTATATATAAATTACGAATATGATTCATCTTTTTATTAATATATAGATGTCTAATATAGAGAAATACAGTTGTTAAAATTGCACAATAACAAACAATATTTTTCCCATTGGTCAACTAATGGTCAGATTTGCTTCCGTTGTATTGAAATTAATTTGCAATAAAACTCCAATTCAGCTCTGACCTATAATTTAGTACAAAAATTGCGGTATTTTTTATATGTTTTAAATACTATCTATTATTGGTTATATATAGTATAAATAATTTTTATTTGATCGCTTTTGGAAATATAATGTTGCAAAATAACAAATTCTACAGAGAAATTATGATATAATTAATTGATATCAGCACCAATGTTGGAAGAACATAGCCAGAGTAACTTCACAGTTTCGCGACGATATCCAATTGAAATCAAAATTTAACTTTCTTTTATCTGTAACATTAATGAGAAGAGTGCAGATTAAGAATTAATGTTCAAAATATTTTTTAAATATCAATTGTACAAAATCTATATCCGAATCATGATTGTTAAAATAAAAGTAAAATTTATGATTTAAAATTAACTATCTCCGTATAAATTTCAAATTTCCCGAAATCAATAATCTACTTCTGTTATTTTACAATATTTGAACATTTAATCATTGATTTATATGAGCTAAATTTTAATTTTAAATTATTAAAAATCATTTTTTAATTTATGGATTTGAATGTAGAATCAGAACTACCCTAAACTAAAGTAGATATTGAAATATCTGTGTAAAATATATTTGTTATAATCATTATGATTATGTAATATAACATTAAGTATTTGAACAAGCTTAATCATATTATATAACTTTTAAATAAGAAATCATGCAAGCAGTAAATTAATTAGTAAAAACAAAACGATACATGTTTCTTAATTTATATGACGCTTAGATTATGTCTAAAGCATTTTCCACATTCGATTGCAAGTTATAGGCAGTTTTTACAGATACAAATTGGAACTGGAATTATTTAGGAACAATGAATTGCATGCTCTTATTAATAGAGAGCAATCTCAGTTACAAGATAAAATTACCTTCTTTTTCTGTTTCATTAAGTTAGAATTTAAGAAATTCTTAAATACTTTAAATTCTAGAACGTTTGTATGAATCGTATTAAAATTATAATAAATTCCTCCGAATAAGCAAGATAAATACTTACGCAACGTCACCTATCACCATTTAAATAAATATATGTGCGCATTAAGTCTATGAATTGTGCAATCATGCGTATAATTCATTCTGTTAGTTGTATCAAACTAGATGATACGAGAAAAATATTTGTTATTAAAATACAAAATGCAAATATATACTAGTACATTAGCGAAGGATGTCGGCAGGGTATCAAGTCAACTTGTTAGGTTTGTCGCAAGCACAGAGTACCAAGCAAAAGGAGTTTATTTTGTTATATTGAAAAGTGAAGCCAGGGGTCATAGACTAGATATTATCAACATCATTCTAGAGGTCATCTCCAGGTTGATTTACCAGAACCAGATAGTAGAGCCAATAGAAACAGTTGTAGAGCAAGAAGCAGGCGGGGAACAGGACACGACTCAGGCTGTCCACGTCCAAGTGCTTTCCTTTTGATTTGGCCTTTTTTTCCTTTCGGTCTCTGGCGTCTTGAACTATAAGGAGTCCTTCCAGTTCCTCGCAGAAATCGAGCTGCCGGCGAGCTATCGACTCCGAGTTGGGGTGGAAAAGTCGCAGCTGCTGTTGTTTATAGTTGGTGCACCACTGCGTCAGCTCCTGCCGTACCAGAACTCTTACATCCTGCTGCCAGTTGCTGGTGATGCGGCGTCGCGAAAGCGTTGTGGCCACTGCGAATTCCACCAGCGCACCAATAACGAACATGATGCAAGTAATTGTCCAGATGTCAATGGCTTTAATGTAGCTGACCCGAGGTAGAGAACTGGCTGCGGTGGAGGCCTGGGTCAGAATACCCAACAGCGTTAGAAGCCCCAGTGCCACCCTAGCGGGGGAAGCTTCGACACTGACCCAGAAGTTGAGCCACGATACCATAATAATAAGGCTGTTAGGAATGTAGGTGCTGGCTAGGTAGGAGCCCAGTTGACGCTGTAGATTGAACTTGGCTACCAGGCAGCTGTACTGTCCGGTTGATGTGGCGGAGCCTTTAGTGCAGTCCTTGGTGTCAATGTATTTCGGCTCGCTAAATTCGGGAATAAACAACTTTTCGGGGAGAACCATGGAGTCGTTCTCTCGCCAGATAAATTTGAGCTGATCTAGTGTGTATCCATAGCTACCGATGTTCATGTCGCACTTTTGCTTGTCCATTGGAAATGTATGAAGGTCCATTTGGCAAGAGAACCGCATTGTAATCTTCTGACTGTAGAGAACCTCGCCTTTCGGACTAATCCTCATTAGATAATTAGGTTGGGTCATTTTGTGTAGATATCCCTCCTTGCCGTTCCGGAAAAATAAATCCGGTAGCCACAAACGCTCCTTTAAAGAAGGGGAGACAATGTTATTGGTATAATTTCTAAACTTTTTTCGGTTGTACCAAGCCAGTCGGACGTCTGTCCAGATTTGTCGCAATAGAACATCGATAGTGTACTGCATATTTCTGACATCGACGGAGGTTATTGCCAATACCTTCATGTAGACGATCACCCGGGTCTGATTATTTTCCTCGGGGCGATCATTCCGTTTGTAGTGGTTGAATATGGTGTTGATAATATCGTCACGAGTTGAGTTCTTGTATACTTCCTCTTCGCCCTGAATATTTTGGAATAGAGTTGGTGTAAGCAATAGAAAACAGCCTAAAACCAGTAAAATATAACCTTCTTTTAATTGAAGAGGATAAAAACAGCCGCGAATCATTTTAATATCAAACTAAATAAGAGGTGAAGTTCACAATAAATGTCAGGATTGATGCGCTAGTATTTAATGAAGCACTTATTTAAAGTAGGAATTAGCGGGAAAAACACTTGTAAAGTTGACAATTGTCTATGAGTTATCCTTTCTCCTTTGCTTATATAATAAGATCGAAGTTTCACAGTTGAAAACAAAATCTAAGAAACGCGATTCCAAGTGCGACTTATTTCCCCTCACTTTTTCATTCTCTTAGGGAGAGTTTTCTTTTAGCATTGAAAGAGGGAGAGAGGAGGGGAAAGAAGCAGAAGGAAGGATATTGGTGAGATCTCTGAATGCAGACACTTTCCTGTTGGTCGAAGGACATTCAATCCTGTGCTGCTACTTTATACGGATAGGCACTGTTCTACAGGGAGTGTTAAAATCGATTATCAAAACGCAGAAAATTGTATAAAAGTTTAAAGCACAAAAAATATTCTTCTTGTATATATGAATTAGATTCTCCACTTCAAAGAATACACACTCGATTTTGTTTTTTATTAAAGCAATTTTTGGCAAATTCTGTAAATTATCGGTTTTCAATTTGATTTTCATAATTTCACAACTCTTTAATTTCTTTAAAAATTATCGATATTTTGAATTGTAGCGTTTTAAATAGGAATGTTAAAATAATTAAGAGTTGCATTGATTTTTATATTTATGATCTTTGAAATTTAATTTTTAATTTATTTTTTCGACATTCAAATAGATACTTTTTAAACCTTTTTTCTAAAACAAATTTTTATAAATTAAAATGGTACTTATAGATTAAAATTAATTTTTTTATAACTATTGTACTTTGATTGATGCCATAGTTTCACGTTATTTGAAGCGTTTTTATATCGATATTCTGCAAATTCAAGAATGTAATTGATTCAAAAACATAAATATTTGAATTTGAATTTGAAATTAAAATTCTTTTTTTTTTTAATTTTACATTGAACAAAGTTATACTTTTCTGTTTCGTTTATTTGCAGTTCATGTAAAAATTAGTTTTTGTGAAATTTTCATCCGGCTCATTTTTTTACAGGTTTAAATTATTTTCCATTTCATTTCTTTTAATACTTCACTAAGTAACGTGTTAATTTTAAGGTTGGCTGCCTTGAGCTATATTAATTAAATAATGATATATATATATATCCGATATAATGCAACTGAAATGTTTATTTGAATACAGCTGTTTATATTTTGGAACTTTTTCATATTAATATTTCAGATGTGATAAAATAATTTTTGTGGTAAATTATGTAAATTATATATCAAAATTAACATCAGGGATATTGGCAATCTTCTTTAAATAGGGAATAATATAATTTTAAAATTACCTAAGTATACATTTATAGTATTTAACAAAGATTTAACTGACATGGTTCGTAAATTGTCTTTTTTGTCGAATTTTGCTATCATAAATGTATTTATGTCCTCATTTTTTTAAATATAGACAATTTCAGATCATATGCTATATTAATTACTTATCTAGTTAACTAATAAATTTCCAATGAAATATTTTTCATACGATATTGCGTAAGCTATATTTTTTATAAGAACTAAAAATGTTTTTCACTTAGAAACGCATTGTGAAAGTTGTTCTCTCCTTTTTCCGAGCACGTAAAAGTTAAGCTAATTGGCGATTTTGTATTATACTTCTATATCAGGGCCATCATAGATTGTACTTTGTATAGCAGATATTTCTATGCTAATACACTATACTGTTGCCTGTATCTACTTGAATTATAATGGACACTTAGTGAATAAATAAGTTTAGTAAACACACAGAATGTGTATATTGTTCGTATGTGTACACTGACGTCAGAACAGTAAATAGCTTAACATCGTATTGATTATCATCGAAAAACTGCTGAGATTATAAAAGTCATATTTCATAAATTCTTATGAAATTACTAATTTATTTTGTTATCTGACCATATAGAGCTCTGGAATTTCTTAACGACAGCTTTTTTCACGTCTCTAGATCTCTGTATCATTATAGAAGGGGCTGAACGATACAACACAACCGTTTGCTTGCTGTTTGTCTCCTGAGGGAATATCACATGTTTGCTTAATACAATGAATGGATCTATGAATAATACTAACTTGTTCCGCGAAGTTAAAGTTTGTTTTCTTGGGGTAAGTTTCCTCCGCTGATATCTTTGTTATGAAATGTTATAGTTATATTAATAAGTATTTTTCATTTTCAAATTATTGTATATAGGTAGGGGACATATACCTTTGTTAGTTAGCTCTGTATATTTTAAAAATATGAACGCCGTAATATAATTATAAAAAGAGGCTAATTAAATTTCCCAGAATTTCAAATGTAATAAAAATATACTTAAAATTCATTAACAATTTATTAAGAGTTGAATTGGATGGCGCGTAACGATGACTAATTTAATATATTGATGCTTTTTAAAACTCTTAATACAATATCAAAAACAGTCTTTGCATATCAGTGTCAAAAAGATATGAAATCTTATATTTCCGTATAAATTCAGATATGTATAAGATTAAATATGTCACTATTATAGCTGTATTATTGAATGTTTTCAAATAAACTTTCTTTGAAACTATTTATAGACTGACATTTAGTTGATTCTCTGTTACAAAAGGTATAGACTATGTTTTTATAATATTTATAGCAGTATCCAGCCATAATTTCAGCTTCATAGTATACAAAATGAACACTTTAGACAACTACATTGTAAGTCCTTACTATATATGAGTCAAATTGTCACTTTGTGACGTGCGAACAAAGCGGATGTAATGCACATACCAACCTCACTGATAGCGGATTATAACTGGGACAAACTTGACGAAGATTTCACTGAAAAAGTATTAATGAAGTACGTGTGAAATTGCGGTTGAGAGAAATAAAGAAGACACCCTTACCTTTATAGTGGTGGCTGTTTGATCATACAATTTTTTAATATATTCTCGGCGACGTTGACAGGTTTAAATGCACATCTAACTATTTTGAATAATACGAAATCTACTAAGATTCTATAATGAATCTTAGAATAAGACTTGTTAATAATTATACATAATTCAGTTTAAATCAGAAAGATATAAAGTTAATAATGAAGTGAATTTTGTTATACACTTTTTAAAAGTTTAGTTCAGATTGTAAATGTCAAACTTGTTTAGTCTTCAACTTATAAAAGATTTTTTAATCATATAAAAAGCAATTTGAAATTAGGTATATCTGCAAAATTTGTTGAAAATCTAGTTTAGTCAATAAATGCGAATCTCTTTATGCATCTTTATGAGTCCAGTTTAGTAATTCAGTTTTGTCCCAAATATTCATCATTTAAACACATTTTTAAATTTTTATAAATGTTACAATCTATTTTTTATGATCGCATTAATCAGTTTTATTCAAAATTGTCGTTGTTCAGTTTTATTCAAAACCAACCGTAATAAATATGTCTGATATATTTCTTTAGTTTTTTTTTATGTGGGGAGTTTGCCTTTCCTCTTTCCGATATCTTAAAACAAAACTTATTGGTATCTTAAATCTAATAATACTTTCTGGTTAGTAAATATTATATTATCTCCATATAATAATAATCATCGTGTGTATTTGTTGCAGGACACAGCTGTAGGCAAAACGTGCATTGTCACCAACTTTGTACAGGAAACCTTCCAAAATATGGAACCTACTGTTGGGTGAGCCGATCATTGTATCAATTTGTGCAATCGATTCTATCCAATAATTAAAATAACCGCAAACTAGACCAAAATATTTTGTAAAGACAATAGGAAAAGATATTGCTAACACTTTACAATCAATTTTTAATTTTTCTCGTATTAAAAATTGAAGTATTTAAAACGAAATGTTGACAGACGTAACACCAATCGATCATTATATAAATATTCTTATTGGTTAATAAAATAAGCATCGATTATAATTTATTAATTTAATAATATTATATTGTATTTTCAAAAATAATCCAAATATTAAATGTCATAAAAATTAAAATTTTAATTGCCCAAGTAATATGTTTACACACTTTATATACGGGTTGGTAATATTTGCATTAATATTATGATTTGTGAATAAAAATTAATCTAGAATTAAATAGTTTTTAATATATTTTTATTGAAATAAACGTTTATCGTTTTTAACAAGATATCCTTATATCTCGAATTTATTACGAATTCAATTTTTTCATTTTTTTATTTTTACTTCGTTTATCTAATCTGAGCATGTTTATACCATTTATTTAATCTTTTTTCAGTAAAATTTATTTAAAATTTTCCAATGTTAAGTTTCTTCGCTTTTCAGCACTTTCCCTTTATGCGCATTAAAAGTCAAGATGCATAAGAAAACATAAGAATTCGCTTTCAATTGGCAGCTTTAGGTGTTGGTACAAAATCAGTATCCAACTGTTTCTGTAAAAAAGTTATAAATTATTCAAGAAGCCTGGTAATCTAATATGCTATTCTGTCCCATGAGATCATGAGATGTTGTTAACATTTACATAGTTTGTTGCAGCAGTATGTAAGACGAAGTATTATAAATTATGGTGAAATATTGGGATTTATTTTAACTCAAGGCAAAAGGCCAATATTCCAATAGGTTAAAAATTGTAAAGAAATGAGTAAAAGATATCTGTATGAAATAAAAAGTCAACTCCATGTCTATAGTGTTAGCTCTTCCAAGCTATGCTTGTTGTTTTTAAAAGAGAATTTCAGACAAAACGTGTTTATTGGAAATTCTTCAAAACTTATATTCAACTATCTTCTAAAATGCAAAATTAGTTGCACATCTTTGTATCAAAATCAATTTAATTGTCATCGCCGTCAATGGTGTAAAAACACGATATTTACAGATGAAATGTGATCAAAGCTAGAAATATCCTTACAAAATGTAACGTTGGAACAATTGTCGGTATATATAGGATTATGTATCGATTATTTGAGAATTGCAATTGGTATAAATAAGTACCTACAATTATTTCTTTGAAATCGTAATATACCGTACCAAATAAAATTATTTCCTGGATACAGGAGGTGAAAATATTTAATTTGTTTTCCGTTTTGATAATAAGATGTATACAAATATGTCTCCGTTACTATTATATATACTCGATCTAAATAAAACAGAGCATGCACCAGACAATCGCAATGATCTTATAATGTTACGGTATTATTCGTACCACGATTATGTACATTAATTAACTGAAAATAAGACTATACTTAAGTATTCCGTTGATACATTGCTCAACTATACTATAAAAAGAATGCTCTGACTAAGTTTAGTGTCAAATATAAAATATATTAATTTTACTGCGTGGTGTTTTGCAATTCTAAAGAAAACAGTATTTCAAGTAAATTACTATATCAAAAAATTGTAATTGTATTTTAGATGTCTGACTAGTAATTAAAACATTTATAGTTTATAAATTCTGCAAATATATCTGTCGCAAAAGCGATTACAATATCGTTGAATTCCACAAAATCAAATTATTTTTCTCTGAAGGATATAATATTTTTGCAAAATTTGAAATTAATGAAATATTTAATATTCAAATATGAATAAATATTCAATTTAATTAATTTTAAAAACACATTTTAATATATTTTTTTATACTGCGATATAAATGAAGCAACGCTTATATTTAAGCCTTTCAAATCATTTTGTTCCATTTCAACGGCTGCTCTATTTAGACGAAGTAACTTTGAGCGTTGTGGTGCGATGAGGCGCAAAAAGTAGGGGTTTAAGTACGGTATTCACTCAGCAAAGTATTGATTTCACTTGGACATTCCCGTCTAACTTCTGCTGCTCTCTTATATCTTCTCGAGTATCTATAGTATAGCAAGGATGATATCGGAGTAACCATCCTTAGACACCTCACAAATTCGCAGTAAACGGTCACTTGTGATTCCGATCAAAGGAATTCTATAATTTATAAAATTGGCAATGGATAGCTTTTAGTTATAGATATTTATATTCAGAAGAAAATGGGGTAAAATTTGATTGTCCTAATAAACATTATTCTAAATTTGGAAACTCTTAATCGAATGGAGTTGGATATTCACAATATCTCCTATAATTCATATTAGTGCGTTGGCATTTTATCCTAAAATATACTCAATGTTAATTGGACATCATAATAAGTATTTTTTAATATGGCTATTCATATTCTGGATATAATCAAAATAATATAATTATAGCTTTAATTTAAAATTGTAAACTATCTCATAAAATCATAATCTATACCAATATAACATTGATTTAATTAATTATTTACAACTGACCACCAAACTATTTTCGTAAAACTTAATAATCACTTGCATAACATTTCAATATGGATCTATGTCAGTCAAAAACTATTCTTTTTAAAACAAATTACTGTTTAGCTAATTCCTACTTTTTGACTGCAAAGGATTTATTTACAAACACATTTCTATTTTTTAAAAGTTTATCAAATCTGGTCTAATACACTCTGGAGATGTCAAGCTCATCTGATGGAGATAAAACTGACGATAAAATCCAATTCATTTTAACTTATTTCTATTTTCATTTCGCATGGGATTTCAATTGTGAAAAAATAAATTCATAATTTAAGATTAGACTCGATGTAATAGAAAGAGAGATAACATTATATTATCAGTGTTTACTAACTCGAGTGGCTTTCCATTAACAGTAAATTAAAACAGATATATTGGATTATATTTTTCAAATCTGTTTTATTCAACGGTTTGAGAAAGTAACTCGAATTGTATGGTAATATAACTCAATTTTCTGTTAAAGTTGTTTTCAAAAAAAGTTGATATAAATCTGTATTGATTTAAATTGATGTGTTCGTATTTTGTAATACATTTATTGATCATTGGAACCCATTGAACTATATAGTAATTATTTAGACCGAAAAACGGAACAAAATTTCATATTAATATTAATAATAGTAATAGCGTCCGCGTAGGAATAATGGAACCAAATTTTGAGGCGTTATTAATAGATTTCAATTATATACGATAATTAGTTTCGTTTTACTAACAATAACTATGTATTTATATAATTATAATTTTATTTTATTTTGTTTCATAATTTCTACTATTATATATTGATCCAATATTTTTTTTAAATAAACAATTACCGTATATAATTGAAATCATCGGAGAAAGCTTTTTCCATCGGTTTAGCGCGGTCTAGATAAACAATATATAGGTCAAAAGTCTAGGTACACAATCTATAGGTGAATGAGTAGACCAAACTTACAAGTTATGAATTTGTACCCAAAGACATATATTTTTATTAATTTTATTTACATAACTGACACTGTCCTGTCTCCTCAGAGCGGCATTTCAAAGTAAACTCGTCCACATGAACGGAACCACATACCGATTCCAAATTTGGGATACCGCCGGGCAAGAAAAGGTTATTTAAAATCTTTTTTTCAATTTGAAATATAATTATAGAAAACAATTATACAAATTGTGATAATTAAAAATATGAATATTTAAAAAATCATTGAAATACAGCTGTCTTGAAATTCTCTCCGTGCTTTCATTATTTAATAGATAAAATTACAATTTGAAAGGAACGATTTTTTCAAACAATTATAATGATATCATTTTAGTTCTAATTTTACTTTTTGCTATACAGTATTACCTCATTAAAAAAGAATTATAAATTGTAGAACAAAATATAGTTTTCCTTTAAAATTAATTATTAGTTATTGTGTTAGCAATAAAGTTGTATTTTATTAGATTTTACATAAATTTCCTCACATGATTTAACTGACATCATTTCAGTACAGAGCAATGGCACCACTTTATTACCGGGGAGCAGCAGCCGCGGTTCTCGTCTATGATATAACGAGAGAGGTAATCACTTCCTTCTGTCATAAAAAACATAAATTGCAAAGTCTTTTGAGAAAGTCGACAAATTGCTTCTATTATAGGTGTTCAAAATTTACGGTTTCAAGTTGTATTTATAAATAATTGGGTGTTGTATTTAAGGTGTGGTTTCACTTTTATATCTACACACTATGTTGACGTCTGAAATCTGTTTATTATTACCAAGATGAAGTGTTCTAGAAGGAAATTTTATAATTGTATATTTACAAAGGAGAAAAAGTAATTGCTAAGAAGTCTTCACAAATACAATTAAAGATAAAATTTCAAACTTTATTTGGTAGGTAATTGATTTGAAATAGTTAAATAACTTGAGCCGCAAAAATTTTGATAATCAATCGATATAATTATTATTTTCAAAAGAAATATTTAGATATTTAACACTTTAATTTTTTCCCATCAATTTAATTGAAAATAATCTTTTAAATCAGTTTATAATCATAAAATAAATGGCATTTTCAAATCTCTGCTTATCGTGAAGGACTCCTTCAAGTGTGTCACTTACTGGGCGAATGAGATGCGAAAATACACAAACGGGGAACTGGTTGTCGTTCTCGTAGGGAACAAGATCGATCAGGAAGATCTTCGGGAGATTCCAACCGTCCAGGGGGAGAGATTAGCGAATGACATCCAGGCCATCTTCCTAGAAACGAGCGCCCAGTCGGGAAAGAATATTTATCGGATATTTGAAGAAATTGGTGAGGACTCATTCAAATGTCAACAATTATTAAATACAATATTGAAACATTTTTTTATAACCATTAAAGTAACAGTTTTTACAACTTCCATAAAATATTTATTAATAAAATTGTCTCAAGTATTGTCAAGGGGTGAATTGTCCTAATTTTCTTCACCTGAAATCACAGTTATAAAAGGTGACGTAATCATTAACAAATCTTTTTCACTCCTTCGTTATTTAAAAAATATTGATTTTTTTAACCTTATTAAATTTAGATGAATTTTATTGAAATATGGATTTCATAAAAATGGAGAAATTTGACACCTTTTTTGTTTTAAAATACACTTGGGGAACACCTTGAAAATTATGAGTCTTATTGTCGTATATGCTTTATTTATAACAATTTATGTTTTTCTGGAAATAGTTTATTCAAGTCAATTTAATTTAATCAGTTTGCTATTGATTTACCCGCTTTTATATCAGACGCTGTCTTACGTATATAAAGCTTAGTAGTTTGCCGATTTAGGGAAGTTAATTACGATATGAATTGGTCTACTGCACTTCTGCACAAATTTATTCAAATATTTTTTTTAAATTTCAAATTAAAAAAAACTTCAGATTGAGTTTGAGATAAATTTTTACTTCATAACTAAAGCTTAAGTTTTTACAGATGTGATCTGCTTTCTTATAATGACTGTAACTTGTTGAGCAATCCGTCGATGAATGTTTGAAGTTTGATTCAAATCAGTTAGCGATCTAATTTCTAAATCTATCATAGAATTTACGAAGTTCCACGATGGAATGAGAAGGAAGTTATTCTTGGTAACATAGATTGAGTTTATTTTAATATTCGGGAGACTATCTTGCTGTTATATCGCAGTTTATAATCTTAAAATTTGGACGTTTCTTGTGATTCTTCTAACATTTTTAAATTAATATTCGTTGTTTAATAAGTTTTGATATTCGAGCTTTTCAAATTGTCGAAAACATTTTTTTTACATTTTAGTTAAACTAAATAATAATTTAAACAAATTACTGCCGAAATGTCTTTTAAAAATAATATATTCGTCAAAAAAATAATAAGTATAACTGTAATTCTTTGTTCATTAGTTGCGATGTGATTACGATTTAACTTTTATTATATAAATCAGTTGAGGATTGATAGCTGTTGCATAGAATCTCAAATCACTCGAAACTGTTTTTCAAAAAGGTTGGTCCCGTCTCTATATCTAATTCTAGTAAAATTATCATTTTATAAACACTTTTAAAAATTTTTTATTTTTTTTTAAACGAAAAACGTGGAAATAATAAATTTAAATAAAATTTAAAAAGATGAAAAGTAATCCGAATCTTTACTTCAATAAGAGAAATTTTATTTATTTCTAGGAATTAAAGAGAACAAAGATTATAATAGTTTCCAATATTTCTTGTTTTTTGATGTTTTTAAATTATGACAAACACAATAAAGATAACAAATGAAATAAATGTTTTATTAAAAATTCTAACCGTCTTTCAACAAATTTAATCTCTAAATTTAGTTTCTAAAAGTCAATTAAAACCCTTTGCAAAATAAAATAGGTTATTTAAAATTATAATTTTGCCAATAACAAAATTATGGGAAAATAGAAGATCATTTAGATATTTTAAATAAATTTATTTTTCTTTTAATTAATGATATGTGAACTAATTTGCTATAGTCTAAAGTTGGACCAAAATATTTTGCATATTTTATATTTCTAAGCTGGTTACGGTTTTAATAAACATAAAATGTGAAGAAAATGTTCGTCTTGGTGACTTTTTATGACACCTACAGTACGAATGAATAAACTTCATACTGTTTAAAGTCTTGGCGTAATCATTAGTCAACTCATTTTTAACTATAAAATTAAAATATTAAAATTTTAATTTACCAAAGAACTCTTTAAAATTACTTTTCCGACATTTTATACTTTCATGTTATACATTCTAAGAAAATAATAATGTCATGCTATTTTTATTTTACTAGAATCGTGAAAATAACAAAGAAAGTGATGTTGTTGACTCTGAACTCTATTTTCATTCGACCAGTTTTAAACATACATATTAAATTGTTTTTATACTTTTGCTATAATTTCTCGCCAAAAGTATTAATGGCCAGCATCAGTTAAAGGACAAAAAAATGTATAGATAAAAATATATAGAATTTAGAAAGGCATAGTTGTAATATTTTTAGTTTGTGTCATTAATTTTCGGAAATACTTTAAAAACCTGACCATACTAGCTAGTAAGTGGCTTTCAAAACTTTCAAAGATTATCACAATGGTATTGATGTAAACAGAATAAGGGTACAATATACCTAATTGAAATTAGAGTTACGACACTCATGATAGGCAGATAATAAGTGCATATGTAGTCGCTTTTGGTGCAATCCAACACTCGATATACTCTAAACATTTACGGTAACTGATTGCATTGTCGAATTATCGAATTATCGAATGGGTATTATCGAATTTGCAAAATATATTCACTTATATATTCACTAAATACATAATATATAGTCACTTGTGTATTAAATAAAAACAAAAAATCGGATATTTCTATCAATTTATCTGGTAAACTTCTAAATTTCAAAATGAACTTTAATCAATATTTTTAAAGCTAGAATTAAAAAAATTACGATTATCAGCAGTTAAAGAATTTAGTTTATTTTTATATATCTTATTCACTTCTAAAATTATATTTTCGTCAATAAAAAATTCAGATTTTAAGTAATTTAACTGATAATTCCTTAAATATTTATATCAAATAGATTGTCGGCATTTTACTATTTTTATTCCTATATACATAGACTCATCTTTAATTGCTTTGAACAGTATTAACATCAATTGGTTTCAAAGATGTATAATTTTAATATAATTTACAATATTATACAATACAATACAATAACGTAAGTTTATTTAAGCAAATTTTATTTACTTTCTGAATCCTTTTAAGAAACAAGTTGTCACACTATGATTCTGTATTATTTACAATATTGTGGTATGTTTTCATTTAATATATATTTAATGGAAAATGTGTTTTTTTATCTGTAATGTGATGAATTATTTTGTTTTGAAGTTTGAAGACGTAATTTAAATTTAAATTTATTATTTGTAGAAATCAAAAAGGATTCTATAAATACAATAATTATAAATAATTCAATTTGCACTCTTTGATCTTTGAATATATTGATCCAGTGTGAAAGAGATTAATTAATATAATTCACAGTTGAAAGAGAGAAATTTTTATAAAATAATAAAAAACCTTTATAAGTATAGAGGCTACAATATTTTTCTTTTCGGTTGAAAATGTAGAAAAATATAAGTTGTCCCTTTTTCGAATAAGTTTAATTACAAAATACGTCACATGATTTTTAAGTGTTTCTATAAATATACTTAATACAAAAACATTCAATTAGTCACACCTACTTAATGACTAATGAAATACACTTATTTTAAAAAACTCTCCTATACTTAATTTGTAAAGCATTCTTCGTAAATTGTTACGAGAATCTTGTAAGTATTTGGCTGCCACACCCGACACACAATTTACTTTAAGTAATAAAATTGTTTACATTGTCTTCTTTTCATCAGATATTTTGATTAATATTTTCTTTAAATATTTTTCAAATAATAATATATAAATATCAAATGGAATTTGTTTAAAACAAAAGGGATCCAAAATTGTGCAATATAGCAAAATTAAAAAGGAAGGAATGATAATTCACATTACTTGTTTTTGTTTTTAACTTTAATAATATTGATTGTGTGTTTTTCTTTAGAAAAAAATGTAGGTATAGTTTTTTATTTCTAGTATTCGTAGATATTCGTAGACGTCAAAACGGTTTCGGGCACAAAATAATATTTAAACTAATTGATGAGAAATTTAAATTGTAAAAAAACAACTTTAACTTTGCAGTGCAAAAAAACTTTTGTTAGATAGTCATAGATTGCCAGTAATGGTGTTTGTGATGAACAAAATAGTTAATTCTTCAAACATTCAATGTTGTCGTACAACTGCAGATTACTTTTTACTGAAATATCGATCTCGTAAATCATATATTGAAGCTATGTCGATTTTCTCTTTTAAAACAATATTTATTTTGTTTCAGTAAACGCGCTACCTCTACAAAAATCCGGAAACTTTGGTAGAACTATTAATGTTAATCTGCAGGGTGCGAAGAAGACGAGCAATAAAAAGTGTTGTTGACTTGTACATAACAGAATCACTTCGCCTTGCTTGTTTCAGAATATGCAATCACTCCAGTTGTGTCCATCACATTGTATGTATGTATTTATATCAATATTAGGCCCTTTTAATAAACGTTTATCAGAGTATATATGCATTCTCAAGTGCGATGTGACAAATTTATGCATGCTTCTTTATTAGTTTTTTATAAATATATTTGTACATATAATTATTGCTAAAAGTTTTTATACATAGAACATAGAAGATAATAATATTTTTTATTGGAGATAGAAATATGTGTATTCCTTTTATTACCAAACGAAAGTGTAGTTAAATATAGGTCTTTCATTTATTTGCTATTTTGTAATATTAATAATTTGTATTTAATTACTTCAAAGCGTAAGTTCAAAAATAAAACCGAAATAACATTAAGTTGAAAGTTATAATCAGTTAAGATTATACATGATCTGTCTTTATTTGCAATAAACACAATTTCTATACAATTACCTACTTATTTGTAATGCGATAAATATATTTATAGTTTGTTTATACTTACTGAATATTAAATAAAAACTGTAGTGAAAAATTAAAACTAATAAGCCATAATTATATGGGGCCATGACCCCATTTCTTCGATTCACCATTTTTTTCTAAAAATGACACCAGATACTAATGATTAATGATAAAGGATAGATATAGAAAAGTGAAAGTGAAAGTTTACATCGTGCGATAGAGAGTCGTAGTAGAAGGATCAAAAAAGATGGTACATGCAGCTAGCTATATGCAATAGAATCCAGGAACAGGGTGATTGAATATACGTATATTGGAGGACCTAAGCAAAACTTGTGATGGATTTACATTTGGAGGTGTAATGAGCCAGTGATGTATTCTATAGAGAATAAGGTTGAATGTAGTTTGGTCTATCAAATGTTTCTTTTTAAAAGTAAAGCTGCCACCCCTCCCGTTGAGGCAAAAAATGTATTAATGAATGATGATAACAAAGCTGAAATGTTCGTAATTTAATTTCAATTCATCTGCTTGGAATAAACTAATCTGTTAAACTTTATTAAAATGATTTTACGAAAAATAGATAATTCCTTATCTCTTGGACAATTAGGGATTGAAAATTCCACTATTATTTTGTTCAATTTGTATGTAATATAATATTAATTGAATTCTGTTTCAAATAAATTCCATTTGTACACCACCATCCTTGTTCTGGATGTATTACCTTTTGTGGATCCCAATGAATAATGTATACAAGTATTGTCAAAATCTGTCACTAAAGATAATAGAGGTCTATTTAATCTTGATCAAATGCAATGGCAGGTGATAGAATTATTAGTAGTGTCAAAATTTTATAAATCTGTATTTCACTTTGACAATATATATATTATATAATTATAGATAAATTAATTTAAAATAAAAATAAATATTATAGTTTTAACAGACAAAATAAAATGGCGTCATCAGAAATTATAGGATCTGAATTCCATTTAATTGTTCTGCATCTTGACATTACATAAATCTCTTTTGGTTAATATAGGAAGAAAAACTCTAAATAGATCTTGTTTTTCTTTAAAAATGTAGTTTTATAAAATAATTTGGAAAAACAGAATTTATGAGAAACAGAACCCTGAGAAACAATATCAAGGGAAGTGCATAAAATGAATGTTTTAAATGAAAGATTAAAATAGTTATAAAAATGATATTATGATGTTGCCTATTCCACGCTCCTTGCAAATAATTTGTCCTGAGTTTTTATATACTATTTTGATACTATTATATGCTATACGTCATTATTTGCAAAAATAAAATTGAAAAGTATTTTTTTTGATAACACATGATACCTGTAACTGTAACGTATCTGTAAACGTATCATTATCGCTTCAGTTATCATTTTAATTTATTATATGGAGTTAAACATACATATCGCTGCGCAATGTCAAAAGTTAAAAAGTACCTATTAGTTCTACCATACCACATTCTACCACAATATGGCATGGTACAAAATCTCTCATTTCCAAAAAGTATCGTCTATAAATAAAATTGATGTAGTCCTCGCATTAAAGTTAATAAGCCAGCATTAATTGTATAATTTTAATTACTATCGGTTTCTACGGGATTCCACACCGCCCTAGTAACCAATACGAAATTATTTTAAAATACTAAATAAATATGTAATGTAGAATCGACCACCACTAAAGTTAATATTCCTGTTTAAATGTTATAATTTTCCAAATTATTGGATGGTATTTGCAACGCTTTATACTAACCAATATAATTGTGCAAAAATATATATATAATAAACAAAATTCTATTCAAAATTCATAATAAAACTTTTTCATAAGTTAGATAAGAACTTTTATTTTAACTAAATCATTTTAGAACTTTTATAAATGTATACATTGTTATAGAAAATAATTTTAGTTTTCTACATATAGAAAAAAATTCGGGCATAGACATAACATACATTATACATCCAAAAATAATAGTGACTAGAACGTATTAAATCCGGGTGCGAAAATGTAATATTTATTTACAATGTAATATTTTAATAACTCTTAATATAATTTAAACAAATATGTGTTTATATACCGTGGCGCATGTCACTCCCCATCGGAAAATATATAAGATCAACTCTACAACTTTTCATTATTTTTGTTCACATTTTCAACTGCTAATATTTACAGCGTTTAATTTTATAAACATAAAATTTTTTGCGATGATGCGATTTGTTGGTCGAATCCGTCCCACCCATTAATATTCGACTCCCAGTTCAGATTAAAGCCTTTAAATTTGCTATGTAGGTAAACCAAAGTGTTTTAGATTTGTTTTCGTTAAAAATACAACATTTGAGAGAGAGAGAGTTCTTTTAAAAAAATATTTTTTTTAAAATAGTGTTTTTTCAGTAATAAAATGCGTTGCATAAGTAAATAGATTATTTTGCATTTGTTTACAATAGTGTATATTACAATTTGTATCTCTTATTTATTTCTACTACTATTATGTATTTATAAATCTTTAAAATTCTTTCTTAATGTGTGTTACAATCAGGCATATCTTCAATAGAAATTTCCTACATTAGTCTTAAAAGTAGTGTAGCATTACAAAAAAAGTCCGTCAAATTCTTATCGATCGCTACATCTTTTATTTCAACAAAACCACCAGTAAAAACTAAAGAGTATGGCCCCGATTGGACCCCCCACGCGGTTAGGATTATAGAATTAAATAAATGGTTTCCAAAATTAAGAAAAATCTTAGATAAACTTAGTGCATATATTTGTATTGATTAGATTAATAATACTCTGTAAATTATCGTTGAGTGTTTAAGAGATGACGCGGGGGGGAAAATATAGCACTTAATGTTACATCATTTCTGAAAATAAGGAGGGGTACTGTGGATATATCACTTAATGTGATATTAATTCTAAAGGTGGTTAAAGGAGGTGGATATAGAACTTAATGTGGCGTCATTTCTGAAGGTGGTTAAAAAGAGAGAGAGGGGGCAAAAAAAGCCTAAATTTGCAAGAAGTAGCTTTCGGGCAGTCATTCATAATAAATTGATTTCGCTTAGTCACTCAAATTGTTCAAAAAGAATAGGTAGCTTTTAATTATTGTTGGTTATTTCTTTCACATAGTATATATCATTTCTTTTATTCATTATTATAAATTTAATCATAGCTGTATTTAAATAAACTAAGTTAAAAAGTTTGGCATTTTAATTGTTTGTGCCTATTTTAAATATATTTTTTATTATTGATTTTAATATGAATAAAGGGATGTTTTTTGCAATAACCTACTGTATTATCTAAACAATTTTTTTAAAGAAATACAATTTCATCTTATATAATTTTTTTGTTATCGGAATTTTTTTTTATTTCAATTTTCTATTCATTTGATAATTTATTTAAAAAAAATTAATACTTAAATAATTTAGGACACAATTTTAATTAATAAATAATAGATATATTGTCATATTATACTATTCCAAAAGTTAAAAGAAATATATATTAAAAATAGAATAATATTAATCTAAATTAATTCATAAAATAATATAATATTTACTGTAGTTATTCAGACATTTCTAAAATGTTGTGTTTTATCTTTAGATTGTAATAATTTTTTTGTGTGACTAGAATATTTTACTATAGAAGAAATTAGTACAATTTATCAAAAATAATAATGTTTTCACTTTTAAATGTGTTTTATAAATTGCTGATAAATATTTAATTCTATATTTATAGATTTTAGAATGTATCTGCTGGGTATATTTTTAATAAAAATAATAAAATCTGCACTTATAACTAATATGAGCAGCACAAATTTGCAATTACTTCAATGATTTACATATTATTTTTGTGAATTTTACTGCTTTATGATGAATTAAAAAATAATTATTATTACAAATAATAACTAAAAGTTATATTTTATGTTTTACTTGCTTTTATTAATTTCATTTTATTAAATAATTTACACATCACTGTTGTGAATTCTACTGCTTTATATTGAATTAAAAAATTAGTGTTTTAGTATTAAATATTTATTATATTAAAGTGCTTGTATATAATAAAGATTTTTATATAAATTTATTTTAAAATGATTCAAATAATTTTGTTTTAATTAAATTGAATCTGTCAGTGAATCAATTAATAATTTGCACAGACATATTAATAATAAGCTTAGTAAAGATGCACACAACACATTCATGAAACAAAATGTGTATTGTTATGTATGCAATACATCAAGCCCAGGATTTGTTTCAATGGCAATTATTGCCAAGATCTTGTATGTGCAGAGCCCAATTTTATATATATGAAATTACTAAAATCTTGAATATGCAATTACCATAGAAAAAGACATAAAACATACAAAATTATTGGTACACATGTATGAATTTTTATATATTTATCAGTTTATGCAGTAGTATATCCAGGGCACAGAAGGTGCTTTAGGTGCGCAAGCCCCCCCTACTTTGTCTTAATGTGCCACTCTAGATAGAAATAATATTTATATGCAGTTAAAATTAATTACCTAGTCTATAGTTCCCAGACAAGAAAGTATGATAATAAGCTTTGTAAACAATTAATTAAACAAACATAGCCTATAAATATTATTTAAAAAAAATTATATTTTGGACATCAATAGCAAAGAAATAACATTCCAGCTGATTTTCCATGCACATACTTATTATTATTATTGCCCAAAATTTTTAAAGTGTATTAGCTCATACCACTAAAGAAATGATATGCCATAAATTATGTTAGCTCTTACAAAATTATTTTCTGATTTAAGCTATCTACATGTTTAATATTATATTAATACCTATACAAAATAATCAGTATATCTTATATGTTTTTAATAGTATAATAGTACATCTAATAGAATTTCTACTAAGTATCAATTTATTTACCTGTTATAGTAGATATTATTAACTTGGCAATTAAGCTAAACTAGTTTCCATGAAATGTAGTTAGATCAAATCAGATACTTAATAGTTTTGTAAGAGCTAACTTAATTTATAGTATATCATTTCCTTTGTGATATGAGCTAATATACTTTGTGCCATTTTGGCTAATAATAATATCACTCTTTTTTGAATATGTACATTATTATATTTATATATAATTTATATGATCAACATCTATTATATAGAATTATATATGCATAGATATTATAGGACTTTTCCAAACTAGCCAGTTATGTCACAGTCACATTAAAAAATGCTATAAAATTTTGAAATTATTTCAATCACATCAAATATGGAATTATTCAGTAAGCCAAATTTCATATGCATAGCTATTAATAAATCAAAGAAGATTAAAAATTAACTTAATTTGCAGTCCCATAAATTTATATCTTTATTTTTAATTCTTTATATTATGGACAATGTTTGCTGATCAACATAAATATTGTTACAATATTTTAGTTGATAATTTATTTTAGTTGATAATTGATACCAGATACAATTAGAATTATGAAATATGAAACCATTTGTGAATAGTTGCTGTTACAAAAAAGCATTATTATTGAGGTTTTAATATACCTACAGTGTATGTAGCACATCAATGTTATTGAACATAGAGAGCTAACAACCTACTATTATAGGTTTAGATAAGGTAGACTTTTTTGTATAAATTTGTGCCCCTTCAGATTCAGCACCCCTTCTTGAAATCCTGGATATGCCCCTGTTATGAAACACAGACAACATTATATAAAATTGGTATATAATACCCTATTTTTCAACATTTATTTATGATAATATATTATGATATAATGTTGTACTAATGTACCAATAATATGTTAAAATATATATTAAATATTTCAGTAGTTTAAATTATACTCTACTTCAATCTATACTTCATCACATAAATCAACTACATATGTAATCATATATATCTATAAATGAGTACACATAAAAAATAAATGCTTTTAAAGTCATAATCTATTAAAATAGTTATTTATAGAATTATAGCTGTATGATTTAATTTTTGTTTTTAAAAAAATTAGATTAAGGAAATTATATTTTCCTGTTTAACTAGTGCTTTGCAGCAATAACTAACTTTTTATCTATATGAAAATGGCACAGATAATTATAATAATAGGATTTTAAAATCTTAGAATACTCTTTGATATTTTATAATAAGTATGCACAAATTAAAAAGTTTTACAGATTTGCTTAAATATTTTTTTTACAAAAGTACTTACTTATTTAAACAGTTACTAAGTAACTTCGTTTAGTAACAAAATGTTAACCTTTAGATGAAGTATAATTATATCCAATAATATCACAGAGCCATAATTCTATCCAATAAACAATATATTAGAATAAATCTTTTTGGACTCAAACTAACTCATTTTTAATCCTTTATTTTTGTTTGTGGACCATTGACTTTTATAGATTAAATTATTATTAAAAAATTATTTAGAAATTAAGTTATGAGCTTATAGTATGTAAAAGTTGCAGTTATTATCCGAGACTGTAGTTTGTTTTTGTCTAATATAAATTAGTTGTTTTTTCCAATGATAATTGTAAGGTTTTCACCGATCTTGAAAAGCAAATTGGAAAACCGTCAAAAACCATGAATTTCTGCATTTTCAAGAAAATCAAATGTTGTTTAAAAATTTATTGAATGCCACTGTTTTTGAAAATAGAAATATAATTAGTTTTGCAACTTCTTATATTTCACAATTTTTAACCTCAAATTTCATGTTAACAATTTCTTGAATTTTACTGTTTTTAAGTTTTGTTACATTTTATATTACATAAATTAGGATTTAATTTTGTTCAAACATGGATTATGACCTTCAAAATGGTGGTTTGAGAGCATTGACAAGCTTTGAATTTTTGGGCCAATAGTGCGCACCATGACATTATATTTAATTTCACTAAATTTGTATTATTACAATTGAGTCTGATTTTTTCAAAAAATTTCAATATTTGTGTATTGATCTATTTGCTCAATCAGTTTGATTGGTGTGGTATAATGACAATTTATTCCATTCTTTCTGATAATTTGCAGAATAGATATTGTTAAATAGTTGTCTTAATCGCTCATTTGTTTTTAATTAAATTCAGGTGTTGAAAGTTTTACCATGAACCATTCCATGTACAATACATTTATTTTAAGTGTTCAGTTGGTAAAAGATAGAATGCATTTTTAGTTTTCTTAGTCTATATTTCAAAATGAGATTAAAAAGTTCAATGGTTAACCATCAAGTTTTTTTTGTCTGATTGGAGAATTAAAAAAGGAATGGTTACAAATTTCAGTGTTGTTTCAGTAGTTCAATAAAATGTTTTGAATAATTAATGCTGCTTACTCTAATTATTCTATGATATAAAACATATTTTTGTTTTTGAGGGATAAAGAATTTACATTTTGTTTGTCTATTAAAAATAATTTTTAATATATTAAATAAATATCTGTAATATGTACATGTTTGTTGATTTAAATATATTATTTGAATTATTTATAAAGCGCATATTTTTAGAGGATGACTGAACTAGAAATTGGTCCTATTCATGAAAATTGTGAGAAAGGATTATCTATATTCCATGATGTAAGTTTTCATTTTATCTCTTATTTAAATAAATGAAATAAAATGTTAACATAAATTAAAAAGAAGAGACATCATTTGAAACATCATTTAAACTTTTCATAAATATTTCTTTTGTTTTCAGTTATTTAGAAGAGCAAATAAAAAAGGTGACATATTAAACAAAATCACTACATAATTGGTCTGTTAATTTAACTAAATCAAATTATGAATAATTCTTATTTGAATGACTACCCTAAGTTTCTCTTTAAAGATGATGGAGCCATCTCCTGGGATGAGTTCACTGCATTTTTTGCTGATGGTGTTTATTCAGAGGAAGAATTGAAAACTTTGTTCGATACTATTGACACGCACAATACAAAGTAAGTTGGATGCGTTAAAACCAGAGCAGACCTTTTAGATAAAGCACAAAACAAGTTCGCTTATATTTGTTTCAGTAACATCGACATTACGGAACTCTGCAACTACTTTGCAACACATTTGGGTTCCTTTCTACAGGTTTTCGCAGTTCTAGAAGATTTAAATGCTGCAGTTCAAATCGGACTCAAGGACACTTCAGAGGTATGATTTCCCAGCTATTAGCAATTAATGATGTGTGAATCATAACTCTAATAACTTGCTTATTTACACTTATTTTAGTCGTTTGATAATAAATCCGAACAAGATAAATTCGTGACAAGATTCATGCTACGCGAAATTTCCAGACAACTAATAGCTGTGAATAATATTTTTGAGAATGCCAGTGATGCTTTGGATGATCAGGCTCAAAAAGAAAGGTACAGGTTCTTAATTAAACTAACAAGGACTTAATTAAACGTTTGTAGATGTGACGTATTTTTCAAAATTTCCTCTTAATTCATCATTACTTATAAACTTATAATAAAAGAAAAAGAATAGAATAGAGTCAAATCATTGGTAAACAGTCTCTGGTAATTTAGCAAACGTATACTATTTAGTCAACATTAAAATTTATCTAATAGTTTCACGAAGCATTAAGTATGTGGTGTGCTACATTAATTGTTAACAGTAATTAGCTAAACGTTACCTCTTCAAATAAAAGCTAAATGTTCGATGACTTGTTCCCATGATCTTACACTAAACTGACCACTCTTAACACCATCTCTTCTAGACCATGATCTTACACTAAACTGACCACTCTTAACACCATCTCTTCTAGACCATGATCTTACACTAAACTGACCACTCT
>JAUZNC010042768.1:0-20469 GCA_034780395.1 Vannuccia rotundouncinata | reverse complement strand
GATCTTACACTAAACTGACCCCTCTTAACACCATCTCTTCTAGACCATGATCTTACGTACACTGACCACTCTTAACATCATCTCTTCTAGACCATGATCTTACGTACACTGACCACTCTTAACACCATCTCTTCTAGACCATGATCTTACACTAAACTGACCACTCTTAACATCATCTCTTCTAGACCATGATCTTACACTAAACTGACCACTCTTAACATCATCTCTTCTAGACTATGATCTTACACTAAACTGACCACTCTTAACACCATCTCTTCTAGACCATGATCTTACGTACACTGACCACTCTTAACACCATCTCTTCTAGACCAACATCCTCCAGCCCCATGCTTGCTACCAAAAAAGAGAATTCCAACAAGTCCCCCAGTGAATTCAACTCGCGAAACTCTCGACGTTGGTACCGTCGTCAATTCAGCGCGCCGCCCACTGCCATCCCCGCTGTTCTGGAGTTTGAGCATCAGCGGCTTCAGAATCAAGTGGATCGGTTGGAAAAACTGGTTCTCCAAATGCAGAGCCGTGTAGGTTCTGTTCAATAGATTACTTTTTTGTTTTGTAGTATCTATAATGTTCGGTCGGTTAACGTTTGATATTACTTTAAAAAGCCATTTTCTCCGTAACAAGCTATATATTGTACATCTAGCTCGGGCATAAGGGCCCGCTATCAAGAAGTTGAATAATAAAAAAGATAATTAACCCTCTGACGACAAACAGGGCTCTTGAGGTCTTACAAATCTTTTATTATACATATTTAAATGATATGTAAAATGTTCAAAAGATTTCCTCAACTCATTATAGTTGTACAGAGGCCCTATACATTCTAAACTCTTTTTTGCATCCAATATCAACTCGGTACACCAAAATCGATAAAAAGATCTCGCACTCTGTAAATATAGAATGCTATTTCCCCAATCATAATTATCTGGCATAGTCTCAGAAGTAGACGCCTAACATGTCGACCTAGATGTTCCGAACAACTCTTTCGATTTGGTGATCGAGAAACCAGATTACAACGACGAATAAATGACAAGCTGGAACCATTTCGTGGAGTTCCTACAAACCCGCAGGTGGAATTATAAAATATGAAGAGTTTCTCAGATTCAGAGGACGTTGTCAATTTATAGTTTACATTCCCAGAAAACCTTGAAAACCGGAATACCAATGTTGCTCTTTGCTCACAGTGATCACGTGTTATTCTTGAACGGACGAACATCTATTGAATTGAGGCTGACATTCCCCGGAGATTCTGTCGAAAGCGAATAGACTTATGCGGAGTCAGGTTTGTTTTGGTTTCAGCAAAACCTGGCATAGGTTACCAAGCGTAATAAACTGTTCATAATGACGATCAGTACGAAGCAGAAGATTCTCATAAGCCTCAAATGGTCATTGACTACAATGTTGCCAAAGCTTCTGACATATTCTTCGGATATTCTTCGAAAAGAAAATGTATATAGCAGTTGGCCACATACGCTATTTTTCAATTTTCTTGATCTTGCAGAAAATGTAATGCATTTGTGCTTCTTGATTGAGTCATGATTGTAATTATTTTCAAGTATTAAGTAAACATGTATTTTATAGTTTTCAATTTGGCTTTCAATCATAAGTAAGCAATTCATTCAGTAAAGAACCTAAGATATGTGAAAAGCAGCTGTTTATGTATAAATATAAAAAAATAGTGCCTTTCGTCATCGTTAAAGGGTTTAAGAGTTACATGGAATACACAAAGGATGTGAACAGACAGAACATTTATAGATTATCATTTACATTTAATCGATATTGTTGTATTGTCTGCGAGCGTTATTATTGAACAAATGTAACCTAAGTTATCGCTTTTATCAATTATACAACTATTCTCTATTCATTAAGAAATTTTGAACATTTGTTGTTAATAAATAGGATAAAGAATTTGTTTAAATTTGCTTCAAAAGTTACCCAATTTTATATCGTTGAAAGTGTTACATACTTTGGTCTGATTAAAGAAAGACTTTTCGTCTGCCACAAAAGTTTGTATTTAAAACGATGATAATTGTATTATTCTCCGAAAGGAAAAATAATTAGGATGCAATAAGTATACATTTAATACAATCACTAATACAATATAACTTATCTCACATTAACAACTGGAAGCCAGTATTAATGTGATATAACGATATCATTTAAATAAAGTCATTAATTATAACAATCGATATAATTATAATCTCGCGCGAAAGGGCCACCTTCTTCTTGGATAAATTTATTCTCTTACTTTATATTAATATTTTTTTTACTTTTGAACCACCCTGTACAAATTATTTATTAATGGGGGGCAGTGACTGTAGCAGTCCTCTGATGTTCGTTTTTATTTTTATATTGTTTGGTTAATACTAAATTTAATACTAAATAGGCAGTATCAATTCATGATAATCTCACTAAATCGGTAGACCTATAATCAGTGCTTACTGTATACCGAATTAAAATTCTCATTCTAATGTAGCAAATTACTTTATTTTTATTTCTCAGAGTAACCTATTAAATCTTCATAATATTCTGGGCATGGAACATACGATCTATGTGATCTATATATTGTTTTTTAACTTACTTCATCGTGAAAACTTTCAGTTCATAATGCAATAATTATTATATTCTGTTTGAAAACATCTAATTCCCAAAATGTGTCTGTGTCTAACGTAAATGTCCATTCTTGTTCATTTAGATTCCTGAATCAGCTGAACCTGTCCGAGTAATTAATCCTGTTTATTTGTTGTTACGCATACCGCTTATCTAATACCGCTAATACTCTTTACCTATGTTCCATTGGTGTTAAATACCTTTTAACATTGTTGTATTTTTATTCTTTCTGTTGTAAATCTTTTTGGTTGTTATTGTTGTCTCTGATATGCTTACCTTGGCTTCATAATTTTAAAATTGGTTTTATATTCTTTTTGTACAGGATATGAATAATAATTATCAATTAATTCGATTTTTAATGATTTCTTTTCACATAATCTTAACTGGAATAGTCTCACATTTATTGAAGTGTTACAATTGTATTACCCGTAATTTAATCCGTAATACACATTTTGTATTATTATTCATCGTAAATATTATCGATTTCTATTCAGGCATCATTTCCTGGACTCAACGAAGAGAAGGTCTCAGAAAAAGAAGAAGATCTGGTAAGTTTTAAATATTTACAATTACCATTTCAACCACGTTCTCATCGAAAACTGTTGATGCGATTACATCTTATTCAGTGCCCATAACTATCCTCTAACTTGTGTTTGGCACAAAGTTGTAAACCTACCGCGGTGAAGTAAAACTGTTTTATGGATGAATCTGTCATGACTGTTTTGTCAATTCATTCACTCGGAAATGTAAACTTACTGGATGGATTGTCTGTTTTTATTCTTTCGAATAATTAGTTCGAGAAATTTCATCTTTTCTTCTCTATTTTCACCAAATAATGAATAATGTTAAAATGACTATTTACTCAATAAATGAATCAAGGAAAAATATTGACGTCTTTGTGGATTAAATGATTAATTCTTGAAGATTTTCCTTTTTGTCTTTGCATTGTCGTTATTGAGGTCTACATGGTACGGAACAAGATCTACATTGTGCCCAGTCAGTGCCACAACTTCCGCGTCAAGCTCAAGACTTACGTGGAGGGCGCGTCTGCTATGGACCATTGTTTCTAGTAAGACTTTTAAGATTACAGCAGAATAAAGAGCCCCTGCACTTTAGATTAATTATCAATGAATTAAAATTCTTATTGTTTACCGAATGTTGCGTGCATCATAATATTTAAACAGAACTAATTGAACATCTACAAATTCAAGAATTAAACAAAAAAATTAATCATTTATTGCATTGAGGTTCTTTCAGTTGAGCGTTCTGCATTTTGTGTTCATCATTTTAGTATGAGTGTTCGGAGTTATGAGGAGGAGGACGTATTTGTCATCTACGAGCTCTGGAATTCTAAGAAGCACAGAGACCGGTGAGCAAGACATCAATCATTTACGGAAGCGGCCATTGTCGTACACTTTCATGTGAATTAGTGTTAATCATAGATAATATTTTAGTATCAATTTCCAACTTTTGTATTATTGATTAATTCTCTTAAATTATAAATTAATGAATGTGGATTTAAGGGGTCCCTTTTAAACTGTTTAGAAGTGTTTGTTCTGAACTCGGGAAGGAATTTCGCAGCTCAGTTGTCCAACTTTCGTCTGAACCGGAAGAAATTGAAACCATGTCTTTGCCAGGTTGGTACACAAGACTGTTTATAGACTGGTTAATTCTTTTCATTATCAAGTTAATTATTTGTTTGTTTATTTCAGCTGAATGGTGGCATGGGACATAAGATCGGATGTTTGAGGGGTCTCAACTGGGATTAACTCGTCATCAAATACTATTTTAACAAAATGTTTCCCACCTGCATGACAGTTTAATATACCATGACACCACCGCACTCAGTCTTTTGTCTGTAATGACGACATATTTACTTGATTATATTGAGATTAATTTTGAATGTCACTATTCTAGTCAAAAGCATAATTTACCCTTGTTTTGAAGTATATTTTATAGCTTTATACCTACATTTAAAGATATTAGTTTTGTTTTGGTGCTTTAATAGTGATCCTTGTTATATTCTTGTGTTTTCAATTGCATGCATGTCTTTATTAATAGCCCTAGAAATTCGTATGCGACGCTTTAATTTTTGTTTTAATTAGTTTCCTTTTGCATTTGAAGTAGCATTTATTAAATAATATACTTTATTTAATTATGATTATTCGATCTTTTGTCTTTGTTCTCTATTTTATTTTAAAGAAAGGGTATTGGTGATTTCAATACACAACATATCCAAAAAAGTTATTTAATACATTAATATAAAAAACATATATTTAATTTTTCTACATGGACATAAACATTATAATTGTTTTGTAACGGATTTCTCCACAAATTTTTTTTAGTAGAAAACACAATACGAAATTATTATACATATCTATTAAAAGCTACGTGTATTAAAAACGAGGAAAATACAATTAATGTGAACAGTTTTCATATTGGGAATTTTGTTTTGTTATAAAATTTAAAAGTGTGCAAGATGTCGCTTTAGTGAATTTGTAGTCTTGTATTATGAATAGATTTATGTTAAGACTATTTCTTAAATTGTTATATTACAACAATAAAAATACTTTCATCAAAACAACTCTAGGTGGTGCATACATATATCAACACCACTTAAAAAATATTCAATTTATTGACAAAGTGTTATAAAATGTGATCACTAATGGAAATAATAAAAGTTGAAATTGACATTTGGAGATGCCGTTTCCACACCGAAGGTGTTCAAATTGCAAGATGAATCTGTTTTAAATTCGATGGAAAGACAGTTGGGCCTCGTGAGGCACTCAGCTCTACAACTGGATGGTGTTTGTGGAGGACTTATTAGTTCGTCGTCAAACAGAGTATACCTCCCCGGGAAAATAGTCCATTGACGAGAACCAGACTGTAAATAAATGCGAAAATATTTTTGTTTGAAAATTGTGATGATTTTTTTTCATTATTTGTTTGCATTAGGAAATTTTTTAACTGCACATACATTTTTAAAATAAATTCGAATCTTCTAGATAACTATATACATAAAAATTAAACTAGATAAATTGATTTTACTGTACCTCATAATCTCATTAATATTAAATAAAACGATGATCGAAATGACACATACTGACCCCCTTTGGCGCAGAGTTGTATAGTAATTTTCTTCACTTCAACGATTAAAATTATGTATATCTTTCAATACATATTAAAACTATGATTATAAATAAGCTTTTAATCTATGGTTGTTTCATGAAATTAAAAGTAGATATTATATATGTATACAAATAGTAATTAATCTTGTAAATTATATATATAAATTGTAATCGGATTAATTCAATAGACGAATTAAGCGTATAATAATTACTGCACATTTTGGTGACTTTTTTTGATTTTTGACCCACTTATAAGTTCAATAATATTCCAATTTTCAAAGTTTTAGACACTTAATAGAAGCAATACAATGTTATCAATAAATAAACCTTTACGTTTGCTTGCGCTTTATTCAATAAAAAGATCATTTGCATTATTACTTACCCTCGCGAATTGTTGACACGTTCCCGTTTCGTTGGTAACTTGATTATGAAAATCCACCAGCACCAAAAAACATTCACTCCCCCGTATCCATTGATAGGACCAACATCCCTCTTGACTTGAACAAGCGACAGCGCATTCCAGTTTAGAGTCAATGTGTGCGGGTTTTACATATGACTCCAACAAACCACATGAATTTATCAGCGTGTATATCCCACCATCGGAATTGACCAGTTTTATTGTCAAAAATATTAAAAGAAAAATTTTCAACGAACATATATTTCTTGTTTGAAACATTTTAATGCTATTACTGTTTTGAAATGGTAGTCAAGTGAGTGTTAATTGTCATTTGTCAGAAACCATAAAATCACTAGGCAACGACTTACAATAGGCTTTGTTGTTGCAGTTTATTACTACTAATTCTGTATACCTTCTTACAATAATAAATATTTTATGATCTCTTATTATAACCATTTGATATGAACAATCGTGCAATTTTCTTAATATTTCATTGACAAATAAAAGATATTTAATTGCACAAATAAACTATAATGCATAATATATTAACCCTATAAAATCCTATAATATGCTTAAATATAGGAATACTTCAATACTAATTGCAGAATTAAATTTAAATATTTCTGTTTATTTTTAATATTTAAAGCTGGATTTTATTATAATAGGGTCGACAAAACATCTTTTTAAAATATGACCTTTTATATGAATTATATTGACTTTTTGTTGCAAATTGTATTAAATTCTTTATGAATATTATACATATCTATATATGAATTTTTTTGTCGACCCTATATTTCTGTATATGATATACAACTTTATTAACTACTACAAAAAAATTAAATGACAAAACGAAATTACAATTCTGTTAATTCATTCGTCAGAAAAATCAACCGAGTATATATATATACAACACGAAAAATGTATTAATAATATAATTAATAAATAATGAAATTAAGTATGTTTGATATTTTAGCAGCATCTAAAATAGACCTCGACAAAGTTTTTTAAATTTACTGTTTGTAACTGTTACAAAATATAATGGAGAGAATTCTAAGTTTCACAGTCTCCAGAAAATGCCTCAAGAGATTGTTTAATATAAATAATAGAATACGTATCTGAATCGAAAAACGTAGGCCCACATTAAAGCATTAATATATAAGATCCCAAAAAGGAAGGGACATCCGACCGTTCACTAATTATGCCACAATATGGTCTTCGCCAGGGCTGTACCACCCAACGAACAAAGTTGGTTAGGCGATCATGCAGTGCTCGCAAAATAGAAGTTCTGCTCATCGGCATCGAAAGTCTTCCTGCCATAACTCGACTGCCTCCCAAAGAAGGATCTGGCTGATATTCGAGCTTTTTGACAGTTGCATGGAGATATTTTGATCCTATTAAAGGTTGTAAGGAATATATGGGTTATCGTTTCAAAGACGACTTCCAGCTTGAGAGTGGATTATAATTTATATTAGATAAATAATAATAATAAGAACAATTTTTAAACTTCAAACAAATTTATTAAAAAAATTCGGATTACTCCATAATCATATATTAATACAAAAATGTCAAAGATTGTTATTATTCAAACAAAATTTAGAAATTTATTTGAATTAAAATTACGAAATGGTAAAAATTATTCAAAATATTTAAGTTAGTTAAGAATACATATAAATAAAATACATATAGATATTTAATGAGAGGATAAATTAAATACAACTCTAATAAACAAAATCAACACATCCATCCACCATCTCTATATTAATAAACGGGTTTTCTCTCATAATAATCAAATGACTTTCTCGTAACTTTCTGTTTACAAAATATCTTCCTTTATCCAAAATCTTAACTGAAAAAGGAACAGCTGGTGTATGTTGATGATGTTTCCGGTAATGTTCACCCATTGCGGAGTTCCCTTCACCTGCAGTTTGAACAGATCTGTTAAGTGCTCTTTGAGGCGACATCTTTAAATTGTGTCTGATCACTGATATATGTATCTGAGTTGATGTGAGTTGATAAATGACACCTTTTGACGTACATTTATTCGATTTGAATAAGTATTTTGTTTTACATTGAGATTTTTTTAATGCCGATCTTGATAGTTTGTGGTACAATTTGATTCTCGGAATAAATACAAGTAGGTATTATTGACATTTTGGAGGATGCCAATATTTTCTTTAGGTCTCAATATATAGATTGTTCAATTTTTATAGAGGTAATTTTTAAGTCGCTGTTGTTAAAAAGAGATTTGAGGCGCAAACCATTTTAATTTTGGGTGAATGCTGATTAGAATTGGTAATAATATATTACTAAATATTAATATTTTAATATGTGTTTTACTTCCGAATTCACTGCGATCGCAGGTTGTTTTAATCATATAGTTTGAAAGTATTTCCTTAATATATTTTATATTATTTGGCCGTACTATCACATCATCTACCAACGATAACGCTTGCAGATACACACCACCCCACACACACACACATACACACACACACCTCGTACGTTATTCGTAATACTTGGAAAAGGTCTTAATTGTGAGTTCGATTTATTAGCTGTTCAAAATAGAATGGAATCGTGTTAATCATGTTAAATAAAAAAAATAGATACTACTTTAATTGTATATTTAAATCTTAAAATTGACACCAACAATCAAAACACACCTATTTAATTAAAGTAACAAAGATATGTTGAATGACATTTATTATAGTATACTTTTGTTTATTATTATTTTGCGCGGAACTTATAACATATATTTTTATTGTAAGAGGGACAAATATAAATATTTAAATGAAATCAAATTACATTAAATTCTTCTGAATAAATCTAAATTTAAATCTTATAAATCAATTATATTATTATTTAAAATAATTTAAAAAATTAAAATTAATTGTTATCATATTGTATTATATATTTACAAACATATTCCATCTAATTATCTTCCTTTGAATAATTATTTATTTACATTATTCACTTCCTAATCATTTAGATTCTATCACTTCATAAAGTCGTGTAGACTGACCAGAGTCCACGCTTATTAAGTAAGCAAATTTTAATTTTAATAATAATAGCATCGTATCTAAATTGTAATATAAAAAAATCTTGTTAATAGAAAATAAATACTTCATTATCTTGATTATGCAAGATTCCTTAATGATAATGTATTCAGCCTCGAAATATGATTACACAGAGAGTAGGTAGGAAAGTCATAAGAACTAAAATAATAGTAATTAAAATTTATAGGAAAGGTTAGTTTTTAAAGGAATTTTTAAAGGAATTAATAGTGAGCATAGCTATTTTTAATTATTTTAAGATGATTAAGAGAAAATTAATCAAGTCCTATGATAATTGAATTTAAAGTACTTAGTCAAGAAAAAAAAAACTTAAACTTATAAAGGATTAATTAACTTGTGTTTTTATTCAGAATAGAATGGACACAATATAAATTGCACAAGAAAAAAATACAAGATCTTTTACAAATAGTAGAAATGTTGACATCAAAAGACAAAAACTATCAGAAATAATGTTAGACTGTGAACACAGACTATGCACAGATAAAGTGATATGACATTCTGGCCACAAATATCTAGATATAGGGTATAATAAATAGGAAGCACTTTTTAGAATTCCTCTATTAAAATGTAAAATTTTTTATTTGAAAACAGCCAACAAATATATTAAAAGCCTCTTGACTTTTCAAGCTAATATCTTAAAATGTTTTTTGTTTGCTCTGAATGAATTTATTTACCAGCAGAAGTAAGATAAATTAATAAGGAAATATTAGGAAGATCTAATAAATGATTGTATTCTAAGTATTTAATAAATACAGTCTACTCCAGATAATTGGAACAGGTAAAATGAAAACAATTTCATTCTGATTAGAGGAAAATCAATTTTTAGTAGTATAAGTTAAAGTTAACTAAAATTCAATTTTACAATCATTAATTAATTATCCAATTAATTAATAGAAACTTTATTTTTTTTCAGAATAACTTTTAATTTAATAATTCTTAGGACTAATTAGATAGATTTAACTATATACTTTTGTATTTAGGCTATAGGTCCCTTGGATGAGACAGTTGGTAAGTATTAAATGTCCCAGCACGTTTTTGGGACGTTTATTACCTATAGCCTGTATTTAAACTTAATAAATGTATTATGAGGCAAGCCTTTACTATATGATGGTGTCAATCCCCAATATAAAATGTGGACTGTGATTTGCATAGTTGTACACATAATGATTGTCACAATGGCATCAGTCCACATTTTAAATAGGAAGTGTTATTTGAATAGGTGATGAAAACATAATCATTTAATTAATAAGGGATGCAAACATAATGATGCAATTAGCTAGTTTGTTTAATAGTCTCACCCTATACATGTCAATAATTGGCATGGTTTAGGTAAGTTTAGATAACAGAAAACTATGTCCTTGAATTTATAAATAATAACCAATAATATCCAATTAACTATTGTAAAATACATTGTAGGTATATGGATTGTTCTACAAATTCTGTTCAAAATTCAAATTAACCAGTGTTTTTTCAATGAACTTAATTATGAGTCCAGAATTGTAATTACTCGAAAAGCCTTCCATGGAGCATAAAAAAACTTTTTTTACATTTTAGAAATTAAAAACTTTATAAAATATATTTACTATTTCATTGGGTTGGGGGCTTGGTAATTTATACAATTTGTTATAAATTTAAAACCTAAAAATTATCTGAATCCTAAATAACTTTTTTTAGAAGAATAACTTTTACTTTAAGTTTTTAGTGTTAAATGTAAATTTTTAATTATTCATGATTGTTATATTGTTTGTGGACCATATATACTGTTTATGTATTAGTTGGTTCCATATACCATTCACAGATTGTATAAAATTTGCCAATGGAATACAATATATTTATTTTTTTATTTATAACATTGGTTATATATTTATGCATGAATAATTAAACAGAAAACCACTTCACAATCAAAACTGGAAGCAGACATTATGTCAGCAGACCATTAATGCAAAACATTCAAATTTAATACAGCAATTACAGATACAAATATAAAAAATAAATAATTTATATTTATATTTATTATCTTTAAAAAAAATGTTTATCTTATTTAGGCATAGGTTTAATGAAGTCATATATATAGGTTTGCCCATATTTGTTCTTATGTGAATCTTAAATTAAAGAATCTAATTGATAATGTGCAAATAAAATGTATTAATTTTCAGTCAAAATAATCATCCTATATTTATTTTTATTAAATTTAGTTATTTTCAGAATTTACCTAAACTCAATAGATATTTTTGTTTTGGTGCAGCTTAACTTGAATTCATAAATGCTGATGCATTATAAAATTGATCATTTATCATAATTGATGTTCTTAATTATTACAAATTTAAATTAAAAATAATCTGATTATTTCTATTAGTGGTTTCTTTAATTCAGAATTTTTTTAAATTATATAAATATATATATATATATGGGGTCTTTATATTCTATTTTTTATTCTAATTGTATCTATGTTTCAGAGATCCACAATATACAAATATAGGTAAAATGCATTAAAAATAAAATAAAACTCTATAATTTAACCAGATATAAAACTACTGTAGATGAAATAATAAATGATAGTTACTTTATTAATATGGAAGCAAAAATATAAAAAAAGGAAATAAATTTTACTTAAAATTCTTACATTTTATCTTTATGCTATGTTATTAATTTTATGGATTGGTTGTTTGATAGATTATTATGATAATATGACACAAACTGGTCAGTGAATTAATTCGAGATATGGCAGTGAGTTGAGGGTGCAGACTGAAAAATGGGAAAGACTAAGCAACTGAATAATTGACAAAAAAATACCACACGAAGAGAGGTCATGTATGAAGGATTTTTTGTTGCAATCTACTCAGTAAACTTGATTTGCCAAAGTTGATGTGTCCAATTCAGTGTCTTAAATATATGAACTGTTTCCACAGCTTTAAACATGTTGTCAATACTCATCAATGTTCAATGATTCAATGGCAAAACTCTAAATCCAATTTGTTAAGGACTGAATGACGATTTCAAAATAAAAAAATTGGCATTGAATCAACATCATACCAAAAGTACCATGATTTTGACTTCTGCTTTCTGGAGCAAGAAGTCCTCCAGATCCTTTCACCACAACTTCTCTGTGGTTTTGGATGACAATCCCAATTCTGACTTCGCCAGTCATATTTACCGGGCTGTGTGTTTATCATAGTCGACATCTCTCATGCATAGATGTTCATATTTCCATGTTTCATGAATCATTTGGCTTTAAGTTATTTTTTTATAATTCCTCATGTTGAAACAGAGATTTTTATTTATTTTTTATTTATATTTTTAGGTTTCGAGTTAGATCTCTCTTTGTACATTCTTTGTTGTATAATAAAAGTATTCACCTATTATGATTCTATTCTATTACATTCTCTGATACATCATAATATCACTACATAATTTCTTTCATTCCCATTTCTGTAATAGTTTTTAAGTAATTTTGTCAGTATTTGACTAATTTCAATGGTGGCCATTTTTTTATTATACATACCTAAGACATTAATAATAGATAATTAAGTATTGTATTCTATTTTTTATTTTAAATTTAGATACTTTGACATCACTTTTCTATGTGTTTGTATTGAAACTATATTCATAAGGTAATTTGTTTAGAAGTTATTTCATATTTTTGGTAAAAATAGCGGCCCTTTTGAATTTAATGCCATAGAAAAAAAACTTTATTAAATATTTTAAAATTAACCCTTTTTCAACTTCTAATGACTTAGGCAAACATTTAAAACAAAATTGAACTTTACAGTTATCATCATACCTTTAAATGTATATAGTTCACTTTACAATATTATTTTTTATTTTAATATCTATATTGAAATTTTATTGAAACTTTACAACCTTAAGTTGACGACACTTTTCTTTTTAATGCTTTTTTTATATTGTGTTATGAATGACTATGAATATACTTTGTAAACCAATGTTACAATTTTGCAAAACAGTTTTATTAAAAATTTAAAAAATCAGAAATTTTAATTATTTAAAATTAATATGATACACGTAAACTGTCATTCTTCAACTCAAAAACTTGTAATGGTATATTTGGACTTTTTTAATTAGATGTATTACTGTGATTAAAAGTATTTCCATATATTTTGTTTTTCAGCCCGAAAATAAATATGTCTACTGCTCATAATTTCAACTCTCCAATTTCGTGTCATGCATTCAATGCGGACTGTACTGAAGTGGCTCTATCACTGAACTCTCGAGAAGTATGCGCAGTTGTTCATAGATTATTTTTAAATCACAAATATCACGCTTCTTTTTTTACTTAGGTATAAATTACATTGTAATATTAATTCTTCATTAGGTAATTCTTATTTAGTATCACTAAAACATGACGTATACTCTTTCTTATATTATATCTTTAAAAATTATTTATATACTTAATAAATTTCTGAAACGTGTTAATCCCAGAGCTATACAAACCATTCGTATTATACGAGGTGCAGGTACATTTTAATAGTTGAGGATGCTGAATATAGGTAGTTATTTAATAATCTATGTACATGATTATATTGTAAACATTAAGATTGTCTGAACACTTCCGTTGTTCAATACTTCAACTGTAGATAATCCAATTTACAGCTTTGTGTAACCTTGCAATCGTCGTACACCACGATATACAGTTGGTATCAGTGTATATCGTAATTAACTTCTCTAAATTGGCAAACTACTGCATTTCATACGTAGGTAAAACTGTGTTCGATGTCAAAACGGTCAAATCAATTGCAAACTGATAATAATAAATAAAATTTGCTTAAATAAGCAATTCTCCAGAAAAACATATTGTTATATATATATATAGGAAATACGACAATAAGGACTCATATTATGTATAAAAATTAAAAGGACTTACTAAGTGTAAAGATATGCTGACCGATTTGGTCTACTTCACAGCTCTTTTAGTAAAATTCATAGACATTACACTATATAACTACAACTAGATCTGCAATCTAAAATTAAATGCTTAGCCGGTGTATTTGGTAAAAAACGGTAAAAAACTTTAAATTGATCAATTAAATTGAAGTAATATGCTTATAAGTTCAAATCAGCTAATCAAATTGAAGTTTTTTGCCTAACACGATGGCTAGGAATTTAAAATGCATTAATTTTAGATTGCAGATCTAGTTTAATGTACAGATATATAATGTCTATGGTAAAATTATGTCCCAAAAAAAGATTTCATTCACCATTTTGATTTTGACCCGTTTTTATTTCGGACATAATTTGATTAAGTTTGTCGATCTAGGAAAATATTATTACGATATCAATGGTATATACAATGTATTACGGAATTTCATCTTAAAGACTTCCTCTAATTACCACCTATTATATCTTGTCACCAAGGTGTTCGTGTATGCGATGCCGAAAACCTCTGGGGGCAAGTTTCAATTGCTTGACTGTCTCTCTGAGCACACGGCCAATGTGACGGGGGTGGACTGGGCTACTAAGACCAATCGAATTGTCACCTGTGCCGCCGATCGTAATGCTTATGTGTGGACACAGGTCGATGGAAAGTGGAAGCCAACATTGGTCATATTGCAGGTTTGTTATAATATTGCAACCATGGGAAATAATATGCGCTTTCTTGGAGCGGATACTATAGTTTATTGTAAACCACAAATGTTCAAATTGTTTATTTATATATTGAACATCTAGTAAGAATTGTTATGTTGTGGTTCGTTTTCGATAGGCAAGAAGCATGATTTTAGTAAAATAAACGAAATTTGTCAGAATAAGATTTAGTAGAATGAAGAACGACCATTTAGAATGAAGATGAAAGTATCAAAATGTTCTACCTATCAACGTTTTATAAAGATCTGTTATCAAAATTTACGTAGATATTGAAAGTTATAGACAGGCAGAACAGTTGCCGGGATTTGAATTAACAGGAAAGGTGCAATTATAAATTGGCTGTATATAATGCATTCTCGTGCCAATCTTTTTGACTGTATCGTTTTGAGTTAGAAGTCCTCTCATATTTTATAGTTTAATCCTTATGGCAATTTCAGATCAACCGCGCAGCCACTTGTGTTCGCTGGTCACCCAAGGAGGACAAGTTTGCTGTCGGCAGTGCCGCCCGGATGATTTCAGTCTGTTACTTTGAAGAGGAGCAGAATTGGTGGGTGAGCAAGCACATTAAGAAGCCCATTCGCTCGACCATTACCTGCCTGGACTGGCACCCGAATAATGTCCTGTTGGCCTGTGGATCTACCGACTTTCGGGCTCGTGTCTTCTCCTCTTACATGAAACAGGTCGATGAGAAACCGTCTAAGACCGCTTGGGGGCAGAAGATGAACTTTGCCAACCTCATGTTCGACCACTTCATTCATGGTAAAAAAAGGGTTGGTTATTTTTTTTTAGAAAAAAGCACACTTTTTGTATTTTATCCGTATCGAATTTTTCATTCGGTAAAATTTGTTAAACTTATTTTTTGTCGAGAATTATCTTACATTTACTTAATTTCTCTCTACTACTCGTATATGTTTAAAAGATTAAAATATTGCGATATTCTCAGCAGTAATTTATTTATTGGTATTCATTAAACAATTACAATTTTGGAATGTTTTTATGGTGTTATTTAAGTATTTCTTCATCCTTCAACCTTCTTTCAATTAAATTTTTGTATTCTATTTCTACAGAGAAACGATTGATTTAATTAATTAACACTTTGTCATCAGAGTAAAACAAATTTGTCCAAATTGATTGTGGGTCATAATTTTTTCTTCGTTTTTATCATCAGTAATACTTTATTTGAAATATTTTACTTATTAAAAATTGTCCCTAATCAATGCATCATTCTTCCCAGCATTCCTCAGTATAATATTTAGCTTTTAGACCCCTAGATGATATTTAGTTTATGTTTTATTTCAAAATTTCATTCTTTGCTTTGTTATCTTATCTAAAGTTTTCTTTTATATTTAATGATAATATATTGTGTCTCCTTCAGCTAGTGGATCCAAGGGTATGTAGTCCACCTTATTTTCTTGTGTCTCGATGTTTCGTTATTTGCATTCGTTTTCTTTTTGTTTGTGTTCCCCTCCTTGTTGTGCATATTGGATCTTTTTGATTGGTTTCACTACCTATGTTCAATAGTAGTATGGAAAGACTATGTCCAGTCCATGAGTCCCCCTCATATGGTCTGGATATCCCTATTCCATACTACTTTCGTTATTTTTTGGTTCAAATTTGTGGTGGCCACCTGAAAGATACACGATTTTTCTACCCACTCAATTGTGTGGTGTTATTATAATACACGACAGTGCACTTATTTATAATTTATCACGCGCCTCAACCACCCATATTGAAACGTTGAATTGATACAGCTAATCATTTAAAAATAAATTTTCTTTTACTATCACATTCCAGTTAATATAAAAGTGTCGTTTTCATTCAACGTTTCAGAAACTCTTAAAAGTATTGCCATTTGTTAAATTGAGATACATGGGTTAATTTATTTTTTTAACTTTTATTTTAAAAATTGTTCAACCTGTTAGGTATAAATTACCCTGTGATAATTTTTTGGTGCTACAGTACTGTTTAAATTGTGGTGGATATCAAAGGCACCTCAAATTTACGTTTATCTTTACCTTAATTAAATTATAAAATATCACAATCTCGAGTTTCAATTCCTTCACACCCCGCACAAAATCACACTTTTCATCCACTATTGAACGCTGACATTTCGGTGCCACATGTCCCCTCCACAGGAGGCTGGATCCACAATGTATCCTTCTCCGGCGATGGTGACAAGCTCGCCTGGGTCTCTCACGACTCCAGCATCTCCGTAGTAGACGCCAAACTGGACTTCCAAGTGACGACGGTGCGCCACCAATTTCTCCCCTTCATCGCGCTAGAGTGGCTGGGTCAGGGCAGTCTTCTGGCCGCCGGGCATGACTGCTCGCCAATGCTCTTCTGCTACACCGGTCCCAACGGCCTCACCTTCTCCCAGCAGATCGATGTCAAATCGGAGGCCAAGAGCGCCAAGATCTCGGCTATGAAGAAGTTCCAAGACATCGACAAGATGGCAACGTCTGAAGATATAGGCAGCCAGCTGCAAACTCTTCATCAGAACACAATCTCGTGAGTTGGTCATCAGTCCCAGAGCTTATTGGCATGTCCTCATTCCTTACTACCCATTCTCTCTCCTTCAGCGAGATCCGCATAATGCGCGGAAGCAAGAATCGAGCAGAACAAATCTCCTCCATCGGCAAGGACGGTTTGTTGGTGATCTGGGATCTGAGGACTTTGGAGCAGCGGATTGCAGGTCTCAAAATCCAGTGAGAAGCTCGCCCTGTCGTCATAATATTGCGTTTTCATGCTTGCTGACATTACACAATGAATGTGCTGTCTTGATTCACATATTTCTTTTTTCTATTTTTTGCGAACTTCTATTAATTTCTTCTCCATCTGTTCAGCTAACAATTTGCTACTTCTTAGTTAAATGTATTTATGCGCTATGGAATACTGTCACTTTGGAATCGTGGATCTATTTGCTGCAATGAGTCTCTTTGGTTTAATCAGTTGATTTATTGTAATATCACTTTTAATACTACACATTAATTTATCCATTTTAGGCTATTTACCATTCGTCTATGTACTGTTTTTATTGACTTAATAAAAAATGTTAACTTCTACGGTTTTCTTATTTAGGTTATTTAGTAGTTTCTATTATTATTACTTTTATTTCTCATCTATTAACTAATTGATATTAAATTATTATAACTTATTAAATTGTTATAACTAATTATTATAATATTAATTATAGGACCGTGTAGTTTTCAATGATTATGATCAATCAATTAGTTTACATACAGAATAAATTTTAAGTACCACCCGATTTTAAACTAAAAATATACAAGTAAGCCCTCAATCTTCAAGTCGTCGACTAGCTGTTGAACTTCACATTAGCCGATCCAGCATACTGAAGTTGTTGAAAAGTCGACACATGAAACCATACATGCCACGTCTAGTTCAGGGTCTGCATGATGTTCAGTTTGCGGAGGAATTTTTAGCCAAAGTAGCAGAAAACGATTCTATTTTGGATATAGTTTGGTGGTCGGACGAAGCTTCCTTTAAACTCAATCGCCATAATTGTGTATATTGGGCTGCAGAGAATCCTGGTCTCATTTTGAAAAGGAAGTCAATCTTCCTGGTATAACAGTTTGGTGCACAATTTCAAGTAGTAATGGTATTGTAGGACCTTTCTTTTTTGAAGGCCCTGTAACTGCAATTTGTACCTGAACATGATACAGACACACCTTTGTCGGCGCGTTCGACACCAAGATTGTATTTTCCAGCAGGATGACGCCCCAATCCACTATGCAAGACAAGTTCGTAAGTGGTTGGATGAAAATTTTACCGATCGCTTGATCGGACGTCGGGATCCATCTGAATGGCTTTCGAGATCCCCAGACTTTTCCCCACTTGATTTTTCTTTGGGGCGTTTTGAAGGATAAAGTTTACGGCCGAGGCCTCTTAACAATCCGCCAACTGAAAACGTTTGTCGAAGAAGAAATTCGCAATATCGACATGGAACTTTGTAAGAAGATCTGGCATTACGTAGCTATACCAGCTGACTTCAGATGGGGAGCAGTTTGAACACCATAAGACATGTTTCTGCTGTATTAATAGACCAAATATTGTTCTATATTGTAATATGTACTATGTTTGTTTTATTCTTTTCTAATTCATTATTTATGCTAATAAAAATTTAATTATTCTATAAATCTTTTATTATTAAAAATCGGGCGTTATTTAAAATTCACCCTGTATAAACATAATATAATAATATAAACACCCGGATTTTCATTTACATATAATATTGGTGTCAGTGTTTATTCCGTTGAGCTGATCTCATTGGTTCAAATTATTTGCAATTAATTATCTATTAACCCTAAAACGACTAACACGATTGAGCAGGGACCGCGGAACGATTTTTTTGGCGGTAGGGGTAAGATATAGTTTATTTTCCGAATAATTTTAGAGAGAATTTTTATGCAAAATTAATGATTATATACCAATAGTTTATAATTTTAGTAAAGTTAATAAATAGGTACAAGTTTTAAAAGAAATATACATAGTAAAATTTATTCCACATAATGTTTAAATATTCACAACATAAATGACGCGTAAAAATGAAACTAATATAATTTGCTACAGCTACAAGTACATAATATAGGTACATCAATCTTTTAATTTTTTGAAGGATTACACAGTAATACATGGTATGTAATAGCCCTTTTCGGAATTTTTAAACTATAATATCCGAAAAAAGTTATAATTTTCCGATTCTTCATAGTTTTAATTGGTAGGGCTAAGCCCACCTAGCTCCGCGGTCCCTGTTGAGTACCTAAATATTAAGCTAGTTATAAATTTTTTGAAGTCAACGTATAAATATAATCTATATAATCTAATATCTTAAATCTTCCATATTTTTTTATTTTGTAGCAAATTTTATTTAATGTAGATCCATACAGATCATACAATTAACAACGAATTTAATAACAACGTAAAACTAATAAATGCAATGTACCAATTATCTAAAAAAAGAATCGAATATAAAGAAACATCCATTCCTATAAGCAATTTAAACAACATTCTGCAGTAAGAAATATGCACAAACTAGAATATCAGCACTGTGTATTTTAGATGTCCAGATTTCTTGAGCATATGCACGTCAACCAGCTGCATATTGAGATAAGATGCTGGCGAATATATTGAACAATCAATTTATTTTGAAGTAAATTCATTCCACATACAATTGACACAGCGCATAAGCAATGGTATTAATATAGGTCTTTCCTACCAAGCTATGTGATAACATACTTTACTAAATCTTGACATTTGGAGCTAGATATTCAAAACGATTATAATGTTAATCAATTTCATTTATCAGATTATGCACAATTTTCTGAAGCTATCACCAAATGCTATGGGGATAACTATATATACTTCAGTGCCAAACTGTATATAGATACCTTCATATCGTAAACTATATCTATAACTTATTTGTTTTGGTCCACATTTTATTGAGATTTTAGTCAATTTGTTTCGCAAATTCATATATGAACATTAAAGCTTTTCTAGCGAGAGGTTGTATTATTGCTCTCGTACTTCAAATCTGTGTTTCTTCAGATATCTTTGGTAATCTGGCTCCAAATGGACCACTCAGAGACATCAATGCGGAGTATAGAAGAGTGCCTGGATGCGATATACGTATGGA
>JAUZNC010042757.1:1361-17186 GCA_034780395.1 Vannuccia rotundouncinata | reverse complement strand
GACTGTTCTGTTTGTGGTGCAGTGTGTACTGGACTGTTCTGTTTGTGGTGCAGTGTGTACTGGACTGTTCTGTTTGTTCTCAGTTCTAAATGTATTACTTGATGTTACAGGTTTTGTACATTGCCTCACGAGATGAATACATCACTCTCGATGGTGAATATATCCGTCTCTTCCATGGAGATGGTCGGCGCAAGGATGTCATCACCCACGAAGTAGTTTTTGAACGTCTGGTATATGCTGATCGAGTCGATCAGTTTGTTGCGTGGAGTCCGGGCTCCAAATCACTTCTCCTGCTCACAGCAGATACTTTTCAGGTATGTTTTAAGGGTTCAAATGGTTTAATCCATATAAAGTTTGCACTTTAATTGATGCAGTTTACACATACATATGTATTATTTGAAAATAGAGTATTTGGCTATAGACTATTATTAAAATAAGTGTTTATTGATTAATATTACATTTTCTATATCGAAAATTATTTGATTCTGATCAGTATCGTGTTGATTCATCAAATCATGCATTGAGGTGGTTGTGATCAGCATCCTGTTTATTCATCAAATCATGCATTGAGGTGGTTGTGATCAGCATCCTGTTGATTCATCAAATCATGCATTGAGCTGGTTGTTATTCATCAAATAAACATAATGACCTCGAATTGTATTGAATAATTGAAATCATCTCTTTTCATGCTTTGTTTCAAAACTGTTGTCTAGTGCTTTGAACACCACTTCTAACTTCTCTGTCTTCATTTGAAGGAAACACTGATGTAAATGGTCCTCATTTACTACTCAATCCAGTTATGTGACAGTTATGCCGATTTTCATTGTGAACCGGTATCCATTTTAATAGTTTAAAAGTTCATCAAATTTGATTCTTAGATCATCAAGAAATACAATTTGTAAGCTATCTGTTTTAAATGTTATAATGACTGTGATATCGGCGCTTTTTGCATATGTTTTGATGTCCAAAAAGTTTTAATGTATTGCCGAATTAAATAATTATCCTAAACCTCAAATAAACTTCAGGGAATCTTCCCATTTGAAGGTTCGATGGTTTTAGATATACTTTTCTGTGTAAATCCTTTTCAAAGACCATTCAAAAACTATAAGATCGGTGTATATGTTGCCTAGGTGATCACCGAATCAGTCACATCTCACGATCTCGATCAAGTTCTGTACAACGAGGACTCTGGTGAATTGATCACCTCTGAGCCCGGTTTTCTAACTTGTTGGGTCTTCCGCTTCGGCAACCGTCATCTCCTGCCAAGGCGACGTATAGTCACTGGATTGTCGGCCGATGGTAGGGACGGTGACAGCGGGGAAGCGAATAACTTGACACTGATGGTGATGGAGCGGACTGCCAGCAAAAGCCAGCGTCTGTTCGGGGTGTTTGGCAGCGGTGTGCGAGTCTTTGAGTTAGCAACGGGAAAATGTTTATCACAACAAGAGGAAATGCACAGTCGTCCCATTACCGCGATCACATACTTCAACCCGCTGAAACTGCTCATCACTGGTGAGGCGCATCTTGTCACATAAATCACAGACATTTCGATGTGTTAATTATTATTAATGAGAACTATAATAAATTAACTTTGAATGAACAATTTCATTCTTTAGAAACTTTTTTTTTCAGCTAAAATCAATATTTATTAAAAAACAATAAAACAAAATATTTCTGACATCTTTGCAACTATTTTCCACATAAATTATTGTGGAATTGTACTCTTTGTGTATTTTCTATTCTGATTAGTCAACCGAAAATAAACTTGCCATGTTTGTTCAAGTAGAATTTTTATCACCTTCCTGTTTTGTACGTCATTTAAAATTAAATTCGGATATACATAAATGAAATAGGAACACTACAAAAAGAAAATTTACGCGAACTCGGTTAAATTATTGTTACAAAGTTTACATTAATAAAACTAAGAGGTAATAATAACAAGTTGGTAAACGTTGATAATCGTCAAATAACACAATTTGAAGAGAATCATGATTGGTGAAACTTTGAAAACGAATTACTATAGTACGAATTAAGTACGAATGAAAAAGCTGTTTCATGTTTAGAAGTAGTCTTTTAAAACATATTTGTTTACTCCACAATTTCAACGAGAACTAGGAAAGTTTTTGAGTATAAAAGTACTTCGCTTCTGGGCTACAAAAGTCGTAATGTTCAGCGCGAATTAGAAATTTGCTTAAATGTAAATAATTAAACAAATTAATCCATTTGAGAGAAATAGTTAAATACTTGTTTCCATATTTCAATTATTTTCTGTTACGTTATCATCTTTACTTTTAAATACTTCATGTATACACATTAATATTATTTTGATCAAATGTATTTCAATTCACTGGAACGTATAACGAAATCAACTTTACTTTTTAATTAGAGAATGATACTGTACTTATGTATACGCATCTCAATGTATTCAACTTCTCTTCATTATTCCTACAATTGAACTTCTGGGTCGTTTCACTTCACCGGTCAGGTTGTATCGACGGTTCAGTGAAAGTCTGGGACGACAAATTCTTTGTTCGAATCGTCTTTGTCGGTCACAATGCGGCCGTCACCTATCTGTCCATTTTTCCCTTCGGTCCAATGGTTCTCTCCGCCAGCCAAGACCGAACTCTGAGAGTGTGGTCCCTGGAAATCGATGACCAGGTCGACCTGATAGGTCTGGAGGACTCTGCCTGGAGCGTTGACACTCAGCTGGGCCGAGAAGTCTTCCATTCTGTCGCCGGAAATCACCTCGATTTGTGGAAGGTGAACCAGGTGAGTTTCCTTAAATGAAAGAGACTCTTTTTCTCCACTACAACTTCTGATCCATTCTCCACAAGATCCACATTTTGCACACGGCCGTAATGTCTCCAGTCCTGAGGCTACAGCTGACCAGCCACCCGAACTTCCCCAGCAGGGCCGTTCTCTCCTGTCAGGACGGTCTGGTCCACATCGTGATTCCCGCAGACGGGCAAGTGGTCACCTCCGCTGTGAATCCCTCCAAGAGGAAGCTGATCAACTCCGCCTACGCGATTGAGGAAGAAGAATTGTTCTGTCTGTTCAAGGTGTGTCTACCTTTTACACTCCTTTTGTGTCACAGGAACTCGCTTCCACCTCTACATGTTGATGTCTTCAGGATGGACGCATCAGCAAGTTCTCAACCAGCAGCAATCCGTGTCTCCAGGTGGCCTCGTGGCCCTGTCTGAAGCCCAAGAAACGGGTTTCCCTGATTCTCGTCTATGAGTTCATCACGGCCAACTCTTCGATGGAGCAGGAACCCGCTTCTGTCTCGGCCAGGGCCAGAGCTGCGGGTGGAGTGGAACTTGTGGCCAGAAACAAAACGCTGCTGGTGGTCGGCCGAAGGGATGGACATTTAGCCGTGCTGGACAGAGCGACAGGGGAGACAACCTTCCACGTGGAGGCTCATGGTTCGAGGCCAGTGCTCTGCCTGATTGGTAACTCTCAAAATGACCAGGTGATATCTGCAGGAGAGGACAATGTCATCAAGGTGAGCCTGGAGACTCGTTCATAATATTTGTTCCTTTGTATTATGGTGTTTTTAATTTGCATGAATTTAAGTAGTCTAATATGTCGGAGTGTGTCGCAGATGCACATTTTAAAAATATACATGCAGTACCAAAATAGAATTAGGTTTCTCTCATTTTTTAGTATTTTCCTTTTAAAGTTTTTGTTTTTATTTGTTAAAGGTTAATTTTTATCACTGATAATGGTTCATTCACCTTTTTATGTTGTATTATATATTATATAATTCTTATTGAAATCCTTTTCATGTCAATTAAACAGGTTCATTACTGTTGTCTGAAATAGATTTTATACAAGTATTAAATTAATTATAATATTTATTAATAAATAAAACGACCTGTTTCGTAAACTTTTTCGTTTTGCCCATTTACCATAAATATTCAACCATTTAGAACACTTATTATTCCATAAAGACCTGGTTTAGTTTGAGATTTATAGAATCATCGTATGTGGTTTTCATTTATAGAAACTTCTTGTCTAAACACAATTCATATCTTTCCTTAAATTTTTTATGAGTAATTAAAATACGATTTTGAAAGTATCGTTTTATTTAATGTAGTCATGTGCCCAACATTAACGACGCTATCACTGACATATTAAAAGTACAAAAGCCAGTACGCTTACCGAAAATCGAATCTATTTATTTTCGTAGTTAATTCAAACCTTCAAATAATTCAACATTGATATTTGCATCCGCTTTTGTACAACATTTGAGCATCCTCCACGCAGGTATGGCGGGTGTTCCCCTTCGCTGAGGAGTCCTTAGCCCCGCTCTTATCCTTCTTTTGCGCCAACACACCGCTCCAACTGGCCATCTACAAATACAACCTCATTGTCGGCTTCGAGGACGCCTCCTCGGCCACTTTCACTAGCGTCGTCTACAACCTGGAGAACCGGATGCGGCACGACCACTCGCCAGAGGGCGACCACGAAGATTCCTTCACCGACATCAGCTGTTGTCCACGACTAAAACTCTTCGTAACCGCCAGCATGGACGGAACGCTTCGTGTCTGGGACGAGAAGAACCGCCTGATCCGCATTCTGCACCTCCATGTCACCCCGTGGAGTGTCGCAGTCGCCTCGGAAAGGGGAGACCTTCTCGTGGGCCTGGGACAGCACCTCTATCGCATTGACCACCGCAAATACCTTCCCAAGTCCTTCCTCAGGAAGATGGTGATGATGGTCTTCTCCCAGCCCAGGTCGGACAGCCCCATAGCTCAGGACCAGGCTTTGCTGGAGAGAATTCCCTTCGAGGATGCCCGCAAGCTGCGTGTCGTACGTCCGGCCTTCCGTTTCAATCAGTACGAGGACCACATCTCCCAGCAGGAAGCCGAGGAGCAAGCCTTGGAGCAGCGGAACCGCGAAGCCGCCTTCTCAGTCATTGCTAAGAGGGAAGAAGAACTCAGACAGATTCGAGACGGGGAGCTGAAGGCGACCAGGAAGCCAAGACAAACGAAGTTCACCAGGACAACGGCCTTCGACCGGTACCTCAAACTGTTCTTTGATCGCCCGCAGATCTCGGTTCCTGTGGACCGCGTCGAGCTCGAGGAAGAGAGGTCGCGGGCTGTTCTGCCTCCCGTCAAGGATGGCTGGATTGCAGAAGATCCAAAGGGCTTCTTCCCCCCGATATCGCAGGTTCGTTGGAATATTAGTTGATGCAAACGTTTCACTTATTATTTAACGTAAATTCAACATTTTTACCTACTTCAGGCGAAGATCAGCCCGGATTTCATAACCCCGGCTGGCTACATCCCCAACTCAGTGCTGGTGAAGTTGTTGTGGCCACCCGAAGTGCTCAAAGCCCAACTGGACACCTGGAAGCCGCCCGAGATATCCGCCGCCGAGCTGGAGATGTTCAAAGAAGCAGAGGAGGCGGTCAACACCGAACTGGCCTCCGATGCTGACATGGACAGAACTCTATCCTTCGACTGGATGGACGACGAAGAAAGTGAATCGGCTTCTATCACCACTGCAAAGAGACCCACCGGAAAAGGGTCCAGTCTGATGGACAAGATGGCCGATATTTTGGAGAAGGCCCCGTCACCACCTCCTTCGCCACCTCTCGTGTCCTCTTCGAGAGGCTTTGGAGCGGCAGTAGCCGATATTGCAACACCAGAACCGCCCGCTTCGTCGGTTCATAGTTCCCCGGTGCGATCCAAGGCGTCATCAGAAGCAGCATTGAGAAACAAAATGATGAAGGACGAGAGGGCTAGAGCTGCTGTAAGCCTTTTTTAGTCGTCTTCTTTCATTGAATGTGCTGTAGGGCAATATGTAATGCTTATAATGTAATTACATTTTATTCACTCCATCAAAAGGGTTGTTTTATAGAAGTAAATAAACCTACATGTTTGTGGAAATAGAAGCAAACTGTCTTATTGTGAACACCGTGTCAAGAATCTGATTCATTCTTCTATATTAAACCGGTAACACCGTAGTTTGGCGCAAACAACCTTTTATCAAAAAATCATTCAATAGTGAACGGTTGCGCCAAAGAATATCGTCTAAATCATGCACATTTGTGCTCCTCTATGTAAAATTGCGCATATCAGACTTTTTTTACTTCCAATGATCGACTTCTTGTACTGCTCTTCACAGGCCCGCCCCCCTCCTAAGCCCAAAACCCCTCCACCCCCACCACACAAGTCCCCAACACCGGAGCCGGTGAAAGTGGTCACGCCACCTCCTCCACCACGGCCCAAGACCCCACAACTCCCGGGCTTCGTGACACGCTTCCAAAAGGAAAGCTGGTTCCAGACTAACCTGAGCGGCACACCTTCAGTGGAAGCCCTCCCCCAACCACTCACCCCCAGCTCCTTCTGCGGCCAGATTTCGGGCTACCTTCGGGTGTCCACTTGGTCTGATAAGCGCGGCGTGTGCTGTGCTATTCTCAATCTTTATCAAACGGAAAACATTTCTTCGCAAATGGTGCAACGGGTGAAGCACTCGTTGATATCGGTGCTTGACCAATCCCTCAGCCTAGAAGATAAGGACCAGCGTCAGTTCCTTGAGGCCGTTCTCAATACTCTGGCCTCCATGGGACTGCGCGATAGAGAGGTCATCACTGAATTCCTGCTCTGGTACTTCGAGGGGGATGACCAGCTCAAGGACTTCATTGACGATTCGCTCACGTTAATGGGAAGGAATGATCCCAAAGGTTTCCTGTTTCAGGAGCTGAATTCGTGGGACCTTCTTCAAGTTGACGATGTGACGAGGAAGCACGACTTGCGGCGTGTCATTGATGACTGGTTGGGAAAGTGGATATCTCGTTTCAAGAAGCATATCCGAGAAACGGTGGAGAGATTGAAAGGAGGGGAACAGGTAGCTAATTCATCAAGTTCACCAACATTTTAAATTTGACTAATTCACGAATGATAAATTATATTGTATACTTCATAAATACAAAGTGTTCACACGTTCTCTGTCATCTTTGAATGTGCAGGTTAGTGGCAAGTTAGGAGCTGCCAGCAGTACCTCATCCAGGACTACAGCCTCCAAGGCCCGCGGGAGTATGCTCAGAAAACAAGGCAGCTCTGTGGAAGATAAGGAGGACCTTCAACAATTGAGCAAGATAATGACAGTCACGTTTGATACAGTTCCGGATCTTGCGATAGCCGATACCGCGACATATTTAGATGCCCTCAATTACTTCTGCGAGATTATGCTTCAGGTAATGTTTTAGTCCAATTAAACTTTTCTCAATTTGATATTATTTAACACAAACCATTTTAAATTAAATGACATCGCAATTCAGGAACGTCTCAATAAGATGAGGAAAAGACCCAAGAAAACACCAACTCCTGAAGGTCCCAAAAATACAGTTCTCGTCTTGCCAGAAGTGGATAATGACCGACGGTGTTTGGTCAGGTTGGGAGAATCTCATACTGATGCCGCCAGGAGAAGGAAAGACATCATCGTAAGCATAGATAACGACTTTTTTATTTTTATTTACAACATCTTGTTCTTGTGGAATGAACACATTGGTAGGTCATCATCTTGTTCGCTAAAAATCGCATTTCCAATGAGACTGCGCATAGATGGATTAAGATATTTCCAGCTCAACAACAAAGTTTTATTCTACGAAGTAAACGCATATTAAAAATACAATTCCGGTTCTTATACAATTTGTAAACGAAAATTGTGCCAACAGAGATTCCCCCGGTCCCATCGTTAAAAGATTACTATTTCATAGTCAAAATGATTTATTTCAATAATAAAATTTTTGTATAAATCCTCTAAATATACATTTTATTAAATTAAATATCTCAGAAAATTGAACTTTGATTTACAAACTTTCGGATCTATTTAAGCTAATTATCTGTCCAGCGCAGTTTTGTCAATTGATTAATCAATAATGATTCAGTCAATTCTTTGGTCCTCTCAGAGTTCCGAACATCTGGTCAGTCACGATTTCACCCAACCAGCTTCAATGCAGCCTCTTCGGAGCTATCAACAAGCTGTTGGTGGCGGTTTCACTAACTTTCTTCATCTGCCTATGAAACCCTGCCTTTTGAACCCATTCCCCAGCCCCATGGACATTCTCGAATGGGAGTCGTGTCAGCCAGTCATGGTCACTCTCAAATGTTCCCAACGATTCTTTGTTCCGGCACTGTCATGTCCCCCGCAGCCGTATTGATTTGTCGTAACATGGCTGTCCTTAAATTTAAGACAGCCATGGTCGTAACTAATTTGTGATTTAAATAAGATGATTCTTTTGGCTTTGCCAATCATTATATTTTTTATTTGTGACATACATGTGATGATTTTGAATATTTACCTTTTTGACCTTTTTCGGCATTCGTATGACAGATTTAGCATAGCAGATGAAAAATTGATACTTTAATTTTCTACAAACAAAATTTATTAGAATGTTTTACTATGTGTCTATATTTAAATTATTCTGTTTATTATTTGTTTATTCGTTTCATAGTTTTATAACTTTTCATTACATTATTATGTTTACTTATATTATCATGGCAGGTTTTCTATATATATATTATCACATTTTTCATTGATATTTATAGTTGTTCTATAGATACAAAAATATAGATAGCTACAAACAAACTAAAGTCTTCCACATTTTATAAGAAAAGGTTATTTCTTAAAATAACAGAATGGGATTAAATGTTGGATTATTCTCGTGGTATTCTTGTGGTCTTTAATGTAAAACTTATTCAGCGCACAAAGGTAGGCGAGTTAGACACCCTATTTTCTTAAGTGGTCTATTTTTAAAGGTGGAAAGTCTTTGTTTGATGTTCTTAATTTATTACAAAACAAATTATTCATACTGACGGAATTTATTCCTCTTTCTGCAAATTACTAATTTTATTGGATTCTGTTATTTTTATTAGATTTGTATAAGGGACAATAATTTCGTATAGAGCTAAAAAATACTGCTAATGTTGTAAATTTTAGAAAGTATAACTGGAAAATATATAAACCCAATATATTGTAGTCCAAATATTAATTAATATAAAAGTTTAAGTTATTAAATACATCACAGGAACACAGATGACTTAAACAGTAATTGGTACTATTAGATTGCAAATAATTTGTGTATATATATTGAAATAGACGGTGGTGATAATGTCATTGTTTATTAACACTGAAATTGAAGGCTCATAATTATGAAGGTTAAGTCAATAGAAAATATATTTGAATTAAGTCTTATGTTAGCCAACAGCATTATGTTTGATTTTTGAAAAGTTAAAATCATCAATGAAAATTGTTACATATTTTATTTTGCATATAAAAATGATTATGTTCAACAATAGATATAAATAATAAATATAATAAAAGGTGATACCTAATTTATTTATAATTTAGTATGTGTATTAAATGTCGAAATATCGATTAGAAATATATGCAAAGATGCATTATAATCTTTTGTATTAAACAAGTTGAACCTTTTATTTAACAAAAAGATAAATTTATATTTATTTCACTATTTTGTTTTCTTGTTTGAATTTTCTTTTAAAATATTGCTAGTAAGAATTTAAATAAAATTTTGAAAGAATGTTATAATATAGTATTAATTATGTTTGAGTCCAAAATCTGCGCGAGGCATATACTACTTCTTTATTTAGGCAATTTTCTGAATGTATCTAATTTAGTTACATAATACTATAACCTTAGTAACTTGAAACAAACGTTTTATTATTATTTTGAATATTTAAATAAAGAAAATTCTCAAACATTAGTTCACTGAATGAAATATTATCATGCGCGACGCAATAAACACATATTTATTTAGTTTATGGGTTAAAATGGATTTTATACAAATTTGTATGCTTTTTGTAGTTTTCCAAAAACTTTTACTCATAAAGTAGCCTAATTTTCCTAATTTATTTTCATTTTAAAATTTTTAGAACTGGTTGAAAGGATTAACTCAAAATATAGTCGTAATATTAGTATTCGTTTTATTTTGCAGAATCATTAAAATATTGTAAAGAAATAATCATATATCGATAAATACTACTTGAAAACTTGAAAGTAACATATCATAATGTTGAATAATGTTTAGACAAAATAGATTAAATTAAAAAAATACTATCCAATAAGCTATTTTATTTTATTATGGAACATACTCTTTATAAGCTCACACTCTGATCAAATATATTACTTAACATACTTTACTCTAAATTTTAAATCTATTGAATAATATATATTGAATAGTTTTTGCTTATCATTTTCTAAATAATGTTCTTAAATATATTATTACCTGAAAAAACATTAATTTTTAACGAAATTGAAGCAAAATATATCAGTAGTCAATTATACCAGTAGTGTTTAGAACCTAAACTCAAAAAAAATTATTTCATTATTTTCATCAAACTCAAAATTATTTCAAAAATTATTTCTCTTACTACCAGTCAATATTAAACATTAGAATCCGTCCAGAAACGGGCTGCCGCCATCATAGAAGTCTCGCAGCAAGATCTACCATGATCTCTCAAATCACGCCGTGATGACTTCATAAAAAATTCTTTCGTGACATTGTAAAGGCAACAGCATTATTTTATTCTCAAACCAAACTTCCAACCAGAAACTTCAGCATTTAACCGAAATAGTCGCCAGTTTGCTTTCCAGTGCAGAACGGCCATATTCAAGTTAAGACTCCTCACGTTTAGGGGCATATGTCAATTTATTGTTTTTCATTTTTTCTGCTGTTCGTTTATATAATTCTTTGTTCTGTATTCGCTTTTATCCTTGTACTTTCAAATCATTTATTCTCATTAGGATAAGTTTTTTTTTTCGTGTTAATATTATTTCAAAGAGTTGTCTTAAATGATTTAGTCAAAGATTATAAATACAAAAATTAAGTCGCAGCTTTAACTTATAGGTCACGTCTGATTAGACAACGCTTAAACTTATGAGTTGAAACTTATTAGTTGAAACATATTATTATAAATAATGCTTAATAAATGAAAAAATTATATATATTTATCTAAAAGAATTATTACACTTATTTTTATAATTTTTGTTTAATTCAGCTAAATATATTTTAACTGTAAACATTAATATTTTGCAGATTTTTAAAATTAACATAAATTGAATCAATTTTAACTTCCTTAATTTAAAAAAAAAATTAATTGGGAGTGGACAAAATTTTAAATTTAGGCTTTTTGAAAGTCTCAAAACATGGGAGACGAGGAAGCCGCTCGTGAACCAGGCGTGGACATGAGTAATTTTACATTTTTGTATATATATATATTAATTATAAAATAGTTATATAATTTAATATTAATTTAAAAATTATATATTTTATTACATGAAATATTCTAAGCATTAATTATTTGTTAAGCCTTTTATTGTCTTTTCTAATATTTAAAAAAGTTTATTATTAATTGTTTGTAAAAAAATATTTCACTTTTCTAAAAATATCATCAGTCATTATACTCTTTAAAAAATGAATGGAAATATAAATTTTTATTTCTAAGTATTGACTATATTATGGTTTTATGATAGTATTACTATATTATTATATATAGTGGTAATAATAAGCTAATTATAGTTAATAAATTCATTTTGAGTAATAACTCAAACACAAATATGAGTTTTTTTAAATGTTTTTTTAGAAAATTAAACTTATAAATATGGATCTGGTACTCTCTGTATCTGCCTATTTTGTCTGGAATAATAGCCACTACCAAATATCATATGCAATGCATTTTTACAAAATAATGGTTTAAACATATATATTTTAAATATTAAAACACATACAAATTTTCATACATATATTTTTTTAATTTTTACTTAAAAACTATTTAAATATGATATATATTATATTTTATTATATAATGTAAGTTATTTTATTTTATTATATAATTTATATATAATTTTATTATATAATTTATATATATTAAAGTTTTATCAAATCTTTTAAAGGAAAAAAATTACTAGCTTAAATACTTGTTTTATCAATTTAATTTAGATTCAATTGAATATTTTAATTTTTTCTGTTTTTATTATTCAATATTCCCAAAACATGATTTCTCTACACTTTTTAACCTAAAAAATAATCATATTTATATATTTAAATAAAGTTTTATAAAATATTAAAATCAAATTTTTATAACATAACACTTTTTTAATGTTTCTAAAGTCATTTAACATTTTTAATAATTCCATATTTTATGTTTAATATCAATGAGTCGATTGCATAAAGCAGTATTAGCTTACTACCGGTAGTAACTCTAGGAAAATCAATAAATTTAGTCCCATGCGGATTGCATAAACTGCTACAGGGAGTAAAATATTTACATCTAGGCATAAATATCTGAAAAATCAATATATTTAGTCCAATGGTCTACTACCACGAAGGGGTAGGTATAACTCCAATATTTCGATTTAGTTTTCATGTTAGCATTGGAAAAAATGGCCGGACATATAATAATGTGTTATGAAATGTCTTATATCTTAATTTACATTCTACATATATAGAAATTTTTCAAAAACTATTTTGAGTCAAATATTTTTATTTTGCTCTCAAATGAAAAGTGTTCTCATTTTATATAGCTATACATACTTATAAATATAAAATAATTCTACTTAACATCCTGATTCTATATTGTAGGACAAAACAATAACATCATTAAATTTGCTGAAATCCAGAACATTGTAATGGAGTTTCCAAATTTTAAACAAATTTTAATTGGTTAATCTATAAATATAACATGGATTTCCCAAAACTTACGCCAGGTATTAGTTAGTCTAGTAGTAAGCTAATACTGCTTTATGCAACTGAATTTACTCCCTGGTAGTAACTGCTACCGGTATTAAGGCTACTACCGGTAGCAGCTAATAACGCTTTAGGCAATCGACTCAATGAAAATTTTGTGAATATTTGAATATCATTATGTAGATTTTTATTTTAAATAGAAGTGATATATACTACATTTTCATTGCCTTAGTTTTATCTGTTATTTTCTTTTATGACACCAAATAATTTTCAATTATATTTTTTATGAATTAGTCATCACATATAAAGTAAATTATATTTTACAATCCAAACAAGATAATTGGACAATTTAATGTGCACAATTAATCAATATCCTAAATAATCTTTATTCTGATTTATTTATTCATGGTAAATTTGCAATTTCTGTTCTTGTTAACAAAGTTGATTACATATTATAAATTTGCTATAGCTGCTTTCAGAATATATACCTAATGTAGTTGCAATATAGTACTTTTAATATTTTTTATGAAAAAAGTCCTATTTATTAAAAATTGTATAAAAAATTTGTAATTTTAATTAGTGTAATTTTAAAATATATTTGTTATATTTGGCATTATTAGTTGAAAACATACATGAATTCCATATTAGCAGACAATATATAAATATAATTATTATTACATTTTTAAAATGTTAAATTGATATTCAGAAAGTTCGTTGACTTTTAAAAAAGTTAATTGTAAACTGCACAGAATCTGAAAAAAAAGTCATTAAATAATTATTTGTATTTAAAATAATATTGATATTTTAGAAAAATTTCTTTTATTTCAATATACATATGTTGGAAAATTGACAATTTTTGTAATTCAAAATTATACTCTTTTAAATTAATTAGTATATTTTTAGTAAACATTGTTATTAGTTTAACATATTTGTATATACATCTCAAAATATATTATTTAGTTGTAAGCATTCCTTTCTTTCTTGATATAAGTCAACATTTAATGATGACATTTTATAGTATATTCCTCATATTTTAATTATAATATTTTTTTAAATAAAGTAAATTTCATTTTTATTTCATTTCAAAAACACTTTAATTTAAATCTTTTATATTAATTATTAATAAATATTGTTCAAAACTATTTCAAATGTAAACACTTGATTTGGTATTCTGCCCTGCATACAATTATTTTGTAATATTTTCAACTTGTATAACATTACCAAAAACTATTATTTTCTCAAAAACGTTTTTGGGATTCATTTAATGCCAATTTTAGAATATATATATTTTGCTTGGTGAAATGAAACTTTATAAATTTTTAAATTACAATTGCAAATTAATAATTATTATTAATAATAATTAATTTATTAACAAAATAACCTTGTTGAGACAATACATAAATTAAATAAAGGTATTATATTTTTAATATTAAATAACTATAATTATATAAACTTAAATTTTTCAATTTCCAAATAGAAAGTTTACAAGTTTGAGCTAAACATAGTTTTATTTTTTTTATGATATTTCAATCAAGTGACCAGATTGTTGTAGGCTTTCTAATGTAAAATGCAATATGTTTATAATATATAATACAGGAACTCATCATTGTTTTATATTACTAGTTACTAGTTCATATATCCAAATTAAATATCATTTGGAAATAAACAAATTCATATCGTAATCATGGAAAAGTTAAATTTTGCAAAACAATCAATGTGTGACTAGAAGTGTTTGATTTATAAAGTTTTACGATTAAATAACTAGGTAGGTAGGCCAGGAAGCTAAATATATAATATATAAGCGAATATTATTCGAATGTTTAGAGAGACATGTTAAGAAAACTGAAAACAATGATGACAAATGTAAGGTACGAAAATCAATGCAAGAATTGTGCAACCTAATGCGTATAGCTAAAATGAAGAATTATAGTAACCTCCCATGCCCAGACATAGAAGGAAAACCAAATCAGAGACAACTTCTTAATATCGTATCTTATTTTTTAATAAATAAGCTTCATTTTTTCATGAAAAGTATCAAAGATACGTTCAACCTTCTCTGAACATCAAAAATTCCTATTTTCATGCCACCAACTCGGCCGCCTTCGTTCACAGAATTCAATTCAGTCACAGAAGAAGATGTACTCCGAATTATAAAGTCGAGAGTGGATCCTTTATTCAATTTTTATTCAAAACTTACCAAGATGATCCTTTCCCAGTGTTTATAGACTGTCGTCCATCACTCCTTTTCAAAGTGTTCTACTGGCAACCCTGATGACTTATCAAACTATAGACCAATCTCAAACCTTCAACTTATCGGAAAGATCATAGAACGTGTTGTTTTCAATCAGTTACAAACTCATATGGTTAATCATAACCTAAACTGTACTTATAAATTCAGTAACTGCCCAAACATAACCAGTCGCATTCTCACTTCGCTTGATTCTAACAAAGGAGTTTTATTGTTACTTTAGATCTTTCTGCAGCATTCGATACGATCTATCATGAAATTCTCCTAGCAGCATTTTCAAATTGGTTTGGTGTTCGTGGTCAGGTAGTTATGTGGCTGAGAAGTTTTATTTTTTTATTTTTCTGTTTTTATTAAAGGCAACTCGTCGATGAAAATTCCCCTTCATTTCGGGGTACCACAAGGCAGCGTTCTTAGTCCGGTATTATTTTCTGTCTACAACAGACCTCTTGAAGAATACTTTCAGCCCAAACCTGAGTTTTGACATCATAAACACGTGCCTTGTCAATTAATGCAGGGATGAATGCAAATGAACTAACATTGAACACGGACAAAACCAACATTTATATCATTCCTTGAGTGTCGAGAATTCCACAAACATATCGTTCAACTCTGGTGGTCAACAGGTTCGTCCTACTCACAACCTTGGAATTATTTTTGATACAACACTATCGTTAAAAGATAACATATCAAACATTTCTTTTGTCTCCGGCAACTGCGCAGCCTAACTAAGAATATCTCGAAAGAATGCCTCACCACGCTTATTCATGCATTTATAAGCTCTAAGATTGATATTTGCAATGCTATTCTTAATAACCTACCAAAATCATCATTAAACAGAATTCAAAGAATACAGAGATCTTCC
>JAUZNC010042746.1:0-14764 GCA_034780395.1 Vannuccia rotundouncinata | reverse complement strand
ATCTTTTGTACCCCCCCCCCCCCCCCCACCTGAATTTTTTCAATCTGAGCTTAAAATGCATTTCTTGGCATAATTTTGTGATATTTTGTGGCCCCAACTTGATGGGTTTCAGGGTTTCCTGCCCAGAAAAATTTAAAAAATAGGATATTATTATTATAAAATTAGTTTTAATTTTCCTGATTTTTTATTCTTATGACAGGTAACTATGAATTGGGTTACATAACTGCAGCCATATGCATGCAAAAGTCTAAATATGTAGAGTTCTAATCATTAGAACTCTACAAGTCTAAACTAAAGTTAGTGTAGAGTTGTCTAATCTAATAGTTGGTATGCTAAATAGAAATCTAACTATAGAACTCTACATGTAGAACTCTTGACTTTTAAATTGCTATAATTAGTAACACAAGTCATTTTATTTATAACAAGGACTCTTATTTGGTGGAAACTCAATTATATAACTATTTTTATATAGGTATGGGAGGTAATCATATTGTATCATGCAGGTTTTGGAGACAAGCCAAAATTACACAATATACAGTAAGTACCACACTATAATTTGTCACAAAGAAATATAATCAACAGTCGGTATTTCCCACTTGATAGCATTACCAAGGCCTAAATTATAATAAATATGACCAATTAAAAGTCAGGATAGTTAGGATAAATCTGAGATTCTATGAGCATTTTGTATAAACGCTAATTAGCAAAACATTTGCCTTTTCTACAGACCATCCCATAAAGAAGAGGTTACTTAATTATATCTATTCCACAGTCAACATCCAATTGACTAATTTAATTAATAATAGAAAATTAAGATGTAATAAAAAGAGTCCAAAGACTGCAGCTGTGAATTAAGTTTGTTAATTCAAAAATAGCAGGTGAAAAAAGCCTAAATCAAGAATAAATTTCCATTTCAGTAAGCAAACCATCAAGAGGATCAAACTCAGGTTTACAGTGTCAGTGAATGTTAACATTTACAAAATCTGCCATTTTCATGTAGCTAAGTCCAAAATATTAAAATTTAGACAGCTCCAGGGCAATCTACATTATATCAATATCTAAAAGCTAGTTAGATTTTTCTACTTATTTATTGGTGCATATGGAAATTAGAGTTCTATTTGTGCTCAGTGATACTGAGTAAATTGAGCACTCATGACAAAGAAACAGAATGTTGCCTGCATATCGATTTCAAGAAGTCTAATCTAATCATAGAACTCTAAAGTCTAGACCTCTACATTTGCCTGCATGTGGAAGTCTAGAACTCTAATTAGACTTCTTCAGATTTGTGTAGAACTCTAAAAAATATGTAATGTTCTATTAATCTAATTTTGCATGCATACGGCTGCAGAGGCTAATTTATACGCCTGTGGCTATTTATTCTCAAATCATAAATCAGTGACTCTAAATTTGTTCAAGTGCATTTATAACAATTTTTTTACATTAGTAAAACAAAAGATGATGTGATGAAGAATCATTACAAACACCTGCATTTTTTGTTTATTGACAAAGAAAGCACAAAGCCGCTAATGTACATACCCACACACATTATATATAGGTATATATTTTAAAAGTTTATTTTTTAAATTTAAATACATGCAGCAGCAAAATTTTTTTGAATTACTTTCCCATAAGCCATAATATGGTATATAAAAAAAATTTGCCAACAAGCTAAGGGGGGGGGGGGTTTAAACCCCTAAACCCCCCTTGAATCTTCTGCTGCAAATTATTAAAAGGACTCTGTTTTAATTATTTTATTTTTATAAAATTATTTAAGAAACATAGAACTTTGCACCAAAATATATTTTTACCTTTACACATTATTGACCTACTTCAACCCCTGGTCAATCCTTTTATTCAAATATATAATTTTTAATATATAAATATTAAAATTAACTTAAACATAAAATTTATAATATTTTGATGAATAACAAATTGTAATTTTTATAAATTTTTAAATTATATTTTGGATTTATATTTATTTTTTAACATTTAAATTTAATAAAGCTTTACTAAAACCTCATAATTAAAATATGATAAATTTTGTAATTAAATACAATATATGTTGTGTACAATTTTTTTCATATAGTATAGAAATGATGCATGGTGTAATTGATTGCCTGTGATTGCTCCTCAAATTCCTCAATTTTTTAGGTCTCTTCAAATTAACCAAAAAATCCTCAAATTGAGCTCAAAAGCTTAAATTCCTCAAATTTTATCATGATAGTGCATCTAAACACCTATTTATATGCATTATATGTAATGATGTTTTAAATTTGTTCATGCTTTGTGCGGATTGATAGACTACACTATCCATATAGCTATGACACACCTACTAACTTCTTAATACAAAATATATATCATGCTTTTTTCTGGAAGTCCCATCCCATGCCTGTGTCTGCATATCTTCATTTTACAGTATTATCTACTATTGCTGAATTGGAGTGTTGTTAGTTGGAGATATGTTGTCTTGTATTAACCAAGAATTCCTACCTCTATCAGATCTTCTACTGACAATCCATTACATCACATATCATTTCTATACTATTTGAAAAAAATTGTATACCACATATAAACTGTATTAAATTACAAAATTTATCATGTAACCAAAATTATTTTAGTTTTTAATGATTTTTGTACTTATTCTTTAATTTTTAATATTCCTCAAATTTTTCCAAATTATTCATATTTTTTTAAGATTCAATCACAGGCCTGTATGTATTTCTTGATTTTTCTAAAGAACCTCACTAATAACTATATTTATATCAAATCAAAATTTAGGGTATATAGGTCATTAATTAAAAAATATTATATTACACTTCATTATATATAAGTGAAGGGTCTAGCTATTGCTGACACTTGGTTATCTAACAGTAAAATTCTAGGTTATAAAACTTGTTTATCTAGCAGTAAAATACTAGGTTGATAATATTTTATAATGTCATACATATTATGTTAATCAATTTTTAATATATAGATATCTAAATTTAACTAACATATTTTATTTAAAATAATTATTTTTTTCTTGGAAAGCCAGAATTCTTTTTCAGTAAAATATACATGTTAAGTTTATCCATAAAAGTTTTGTTATGTAAACATATTATGTTATATTTATAGATTAACACAATATTTTATTAATGTTTTCTTCAATTAATCATTTTAATCCTATTTTGTATACAATTTAACCTTAAAAATTTGGATTTGCACTAAAAGACAGTTTACATAGTAAAGGATTGATCAGATTTTTTTTAAATAATAATAATTTAATATGATATACAAGTTAAAATATTGTAATAATACATCATACAGAAAGTATACATAATGTTAATAATATACAAAAACCATTATCCTCAATCACCATTTTCAGAGTATCCATTTCATATTGATGCATTATAATCTTTACTTGTCTGTCAAAGAAGATACAATTCTTCAATGTCTCAGTAATTTTTCACCTCTGGAAATTTACAAGTTGGTTTCAAATATTTAGAGGACCAGAATATTGGGATGGTTTTTAAAGATTTTTATTTTTTTTATAAGTTTCTGTTTTTTTTTTTATTCAACCACATGGTGTCTTGCACTGTCATCTCAATACCTACATGAATATCTCAACTGTCATTCACTTTATAGTTCACATATTATTTGGTACAGACTTTGAAATATAAGAAGAATGTTACTTTAGTTTTTTAAAATACATAAATTTTTTAGTTTGTTTTGCCAACAGCACATTTCAATTTTATGTCATATTAACTATTTAGGTTATTCATTATTGGAATTGTAAGACCTTTTTAAGTTATATTGTCTAATATGTCTTTAAAAAACGAATTTAGAACAGATAAATTATAAATTGTTTTAAAATATTATTACACAGAGTACCTACTCTTTATAAAAATTATTATTTTCTTCATTTAAAAAAGTGTCATGGTAAAGAATGTGATAAGTTCATAAAATTAATTGATACTGAAAAACAATAGTATAAATTATGTTGTAATGTAAATATTTAATACAAGTTGCATTATTTGAAGATCAATCATCCTATTAATTAATTTTATTGCTGCTGTAATTAGTAAATACTGTGGAACCCCCACCTGCATAAATATGTCAGTTTACAGAAACTACAATAACCTTGTATTCCAAAACTATATGGAACAATTATATATTTTAGATTTCTTATTTTCTTTATTGTTATTCCATATTTCAGTAACTTAACCATACACCAAGAGCAATTTATTTTTTGATTTCTTTAATATTCATTGTAGGTTTTTGTTTTTTGATATAGCATACTCATTTTTTGATACCTTGGAAAGTGTTATAATTCCTCACTAAGTCTTACAATTGCTTTAAAAATACTGTTATATAATAATCATATTATTTTTAATAAAATACATGCAATCCTATAATTACTCACCTTAATAAATTAATATAAACTAGGATTGCAAGATGTTTTGAATGTCTTTCTATCTTTAGTGATACTAGCTAGTAACAACTAATAATAAACAAGTAACATTATATGAGAATGTATCTAATTTTAATAAATTTATCAGTATTATTAAATAAATTTTAATTAATTTCGTAAATTTTAAATGTATACCTTTATTTAATTTTATTTGTTTCCTAGATACTTTTCTCTCCATATTACTACAACTCTGTTAATATTAACTGTATACTATTTATTATATTATGCAGATTAAAATAATTGCAATAAAAATAGTTTTTTTGATATCAGACAGAACTAATTAAATAATATTACATTTTTTAAATTATAGTTTTATTGGTTTACTTACATAAACATTTTCAGGCATCACACTTATTGGATCTTAAGCTGGAAGCGACCAACAGCATGATTGAGCGCCTGACATCCAATGTTGATTCCCTGTCAGATGAAGAGTTCTACCAGCGTTTGATGGACCTCAAGGCGGACCACAAAAGGACATTGGACATCTGTGAGCATCTCTATCTCTCTCAGACGAACTGCTCCCCCCAGGAAGCCCGTCGATATCAGCTACAAGAATATACCCCTGTAGTGACAGAGCCTTCGGATTATATCCGTCAGAGTATTGATAATTTGAAGACACTAACTGGAGAGAGAGATAATGACGAAAATCATTTTAGTAGGGAAGAAGTTGACAGGTTTGTATTTTAAAAGATTGTTGGATCTATTCTCATCGAATTTGTGATAGTTATTATTATTAATTTGGATTCATCATTGATCACTGTGTGATAAATTTTTTGGAAAAGTTTCACAGGTTACATTGTCTAATTCAGTTCTATTTGCGTCAGATTTTATATAATTTCGTTTAAAAGGCATTCTTTCTATCTTCAGGATAGAGAACAAACCTCCAGTGTACCGAGCCTCTGGAATGACTCGCTCAGTCACCGTTGAACCGAGACGATCCTACTGGCCTGTAGTTCACTTTGATCTGAGTGATCACGAGGAGGACAACGACGACAGATCTGAGGATATTTTGATCCGTTCCGAAGTAGCCAACTCGGTGAAGGCTAAGGTCCGTGAACTCTGGCGTAATGTGGCTCAACGAGAGGACGTCATAGAATGTAAGAGTAGGATTAGCTGCTTAATCTAGTGTTGGTCTATTATGTAGAGAACTCTTTAATAAATCTCCTGTTTGACGTTTACCAAATTCTCTCCACTCTTGGGTATGAATGTACAGTAATGATGTCCCTACCCCAGGGTTCTTACGCAGTCTTGAATTTGAAATGTAAAATTCTTTTCAAACTCCAAAAAGGCCTTGTAAAGTCTGGAATTTTTTAAAACACTTGCATACCTATGCACCATGCTACTGGTATATTGATTCTTCGTCTCTTTTCATATTCTACATTTAAAAACTCATCCAAAAATATTTTTAACGAGCCAATAAGGAAGCGTAAAATGGTCCAATCTTTGTATCTCTGAAGCATGTCTGGAGGCCGGTATCGGTACACGCTCGCGTCCTCGATCTGCCTCTCTCCATCGCTCGACCACAGCATTGGCCACAACTACACAGGACCCCCACAATCGTCTCACGCGCTCCGGATCCACGGACGATCTCTCTCGTCGTGATCGCTGGCGGCATCGTGTCACAGTCCCCGAACCCTTTTCTATGACTTTGAGGGACGAGGCGGCAGTTGGCGGCAAACTCAAATCTCGTTCCATTCAGCAATTCGAGGCCGAGAATGAGGAACGCCGCAGAAAAGAGGACTTGGTTCTCAAGAAGCGATTCACCGCTAATCCAGTGCCGGCCCATGTTTATATGCCCCTATTCGAGTCGGAAATGGAACGCCAGGAGGCCCGAAGACAGTTTGTTCGCCAGTACCGAAAGGAGCTACTCCAATCCATGGAAAAACCGTTCAAGTTTCACACCCGAGAGCTCAACAAGAAGGCCCAAAAGGACACACCCGCCACGGCCAACACGGGCAGTCTACACGGGGAGCGTGTTTCGCGGGTGATAGCAGCCAGGCCAGTTCCCCGGAGTGTCAAAGAGGAGAGGCTGGAGCGACTGCGGGAGGAAGAGTTGATGCGCGAGGTGAAGGTGAAGATGCGTGCCGAAAAGACACTCAAGATGGCTGCGGCACCGTCGGGTATGGAGGAGCGCCAGAAGCTCATGGAGGCCCGACAAAGAGAGAAGTTGGAGAAGGAGGCAGCTGGTGAGTTTCAATATGAGTTGATGACTTTGGTGTATGAGTTAATTCAGCTCCGGGAACGGTGTGTCTTTCATCTCTGCCGCAGAACAGAGCCAGTGGACTGCGCGTTCACACGTTGTGCCTAACTTCAAGAGTATTCATCAGAATGAGGCTCGGCGAACATGGACAGCTCCACAGTCCACTAAACCGCAACCCTTTCAACTCCACACTGAAACTAGGGTTCGGTCTAGACCGACCTCCTCTACGGGTAGGCCTTCATCCTCGGTAAAGTCGCGAACTTCTGCGAGAAACTCCCAAGGTAATCTTTGGTTCACTTCATTTTTCATGAATAAATATTAAAATCTTTCAATCGAAACATTTTTATTTTTTAATGTTTTCCTTTTGTTGAATTTGAAAAATTACAATATTGAGACGACTATCCTCCAATAACCTAGAGATTTTAATAATTCGGTGCTGTTTAATGTGTAAGTGAGTATCTTAAAATAATATGTTACACTGAATTACTGTTTAACTGTTACGAAGAGATGTTAAATTTTCTGACCTCAATTATAACACCGACCTGTAGAAAAATCTACTTCCGAAATACATTTTATCTGTAGACCAATTAATACAGGAAAGTAATAAATATTGACGAGCTTTGAATTAAAGTATCAAAAATCAAAAAAAATTGTTAAATGTACAATTGTAGATTAGTTTTGGAGTTATCAGTACTCAAATATTAAACTTTAAAATAAAGCTGAAAATCCCTTTAATCAATAAGACATTTAATAAGTCCTAATAAGACAACTTGGTACCTACTTATTTCAGAACCTTGGAACAAATCCATTCTGGCAGCTCAGGAAATTCCTCAAGCACCTCTTAACAACTCATCTGTGCTGCGAGAATCAGTCACCAAGTGGGAAACTTATCTCTCTATAATTTGTTATATCAGTTAGACTTGCAGTTCTATTTTATACATAATTAATCATGGACTTGAAACTTCTGTCACGCACGCTATATAATGAATGTCTTTTTTAATATATTAAATTTTAAACCAATTGATGAAATATTACAATTTTATATTATTGAATTTTGATTTTTTTTGTTTTCTGCTCCGTACAAAAAACTGTTATTTAGTCTTATAGTTAGTAAATCCGATAGTGGTGATTACCAAATGATGTATTTCGTATTCCTGTTAACCTCTGAAGAGAACGACTCACCTCTCGGCAACAAAAGGAGAAGCAGGATCAAGAACGAGAACGTCAGAAAAAGCGTCGTCAACAAGAACTCTCCAAATCATTGCGGGAAAGCTGTCCAACGGAGCTTGTGTCCCCACAGAAAACGGTTCAAGACACAACCAAGGCCAAGCTCACCCAGCTCAGGTTAGACCGCCAGCTCTGCAAAATAATATAACAGAATTTGACTTGTGGACCGCTGTTAGTGTATTCTACGCTCTCCTCCTCTCTCTCTTTCCCCACCGCTCCAGAAAAGACGACGAACGACGACGGAACGAGTACTCGCGGGATCTGGACACAATGCAGTCGCGGCTACAAAAACGCCCGCTGTTGGTTGAGCAGCAGGCAATCCTCCTGGCCAAGCAACAAGCCAAGCGTCACTACGACAAGGTGCTGCGAGATACTGGCCTCCAATTCGAACAGGTCAAGGCCCAAGCCGAAGCTTACCACTGCGACCACGGGGAGGGGGGAGAGGATTACCTCCATGAAGACTACAATGATGAGGAGAACTATCCTCTGGAGACACGGGGTGAGCCTACAGGGAACCCTTACGTAGAAAGTGTATTTAACTTTGAGCCTTTTGATAGTTCTAAAGTTTTCGCATTTTAATATTATGTTGTCCATAGGAAAAGCTCCTAGATACTATATCTGTATTTGTGATAATTAGTATTATTATGAAAATTAGTATTTCATCCTTTTTTGAAGTATTTCATCATATTTCAAATAATTTTTGTAACCCTGAAATGAAATGATAAATAAATGTATTAGAATAGTTTCATGTACCAATGCTTTTAAACTATTTTATTCATTTTATAATAAACTATTTCATTACTGCATGTATTGTATTGTAAGAATAACTTATTGTATACCATCCGCCCTCTTCATTCATCCACCCCCGCGTCCCTGTCAGGTTTCTCATCAGATCCGCGCAGTCTTCCGCCCCGTTCTCCCGTTCGGTGTTGACTATGTATGCGTTTAGTAAAAGTTTTTCATAATTGGCTCCATATTATGTGCCGCAGATGTAGGACTGACCGTTTATATTAGATTATTATTATTAAAACTAGTTTGCAGAATGTTATTACTCCACTAAATTATTTGTATTTTCAGGAGAGAGTTATTTGGTATCTCTTAAAATAATACAATATAATAATTCTACTTACCAAAACTCCCCGATAACCTACTAAGCTGTGTCATTATTTTGTATTTGTTGAATCATTTAAAATTGCATTTTCATAACGACTTTGTTTTTGACAAATCAGGTCTAGACGAGACAAAGCTGTCCTCCCCTAAGTCAGCCTCACTCAGTCGGAGTGACTCCAACGAACACCTGGCCTTCGGGGAACTTTCAACGAAGACGACCAACCAACATCGTAGAGAGGACAGCCATGATTCTGAATTAGAGTATGACTGATAAGGGTTTTTGTGGAGTCGCAGGTCCGTCCTTGAACTTTGGCATTATATAGTCATCTACTATTTTCGTACAAAAGAAAAGACAGATGTTTTTAGATTTATGTTATGTTATTGGTGACTTTTTCAAATTTTGCATATCGTTATGTATTCGTGTATGGGAAAGGTTACACTCTGTTAAATATTCTTCTACTATGTTATTAGACGATAATTCACAGAGTAAAGTAAATCAGTTTGAAACAGATGACATCGTTTTGACCCCAACTATTTCTTTTGTACATTATATAACTAACTGGTTTTGCGATAATTATTAATGCATAATAATATCATTAAAAGAAACCATTACAATTGACTAAGTTTGTATGTATTAGAGATATTCTTTTTGGTAAATCAATATTTATTTTGTAGACCAACGAAAGTGGTTCTAAATTTGTAACTTTTTGAGTGAATTATTTTCCTTTATTTTGATTAGACTAAACTTCACATAAAATACACTAACATTGTAATTTTGTGTTTTGATAGACTACACATTTTTATACATATCATAATTTAGTGAAGGTATATAGTTCGTATTTTGTATTTTTTACATGAGAGAGTAATTCTATTGTCAGTATTATTCATATCTTATTTAATAAAAAAAGTTGTCTAGAATTAGAGTATCCAAATAGTCAATTTATTTCTACAGTTATTATAATATATATAAATTGAAAAAACTTTGTCCTTACATGTACCTTATACTATTTTATGATAATTTAATAATTTTCACAAATTTCGTTGTATTTTTGTGCATGATATACTTTATGGGTAGCAATTGTATAAGAATTAATTATAATTCTAACAATGTTTATTATATCTTTACACATATGAAAGACTTTTTTTATTATTTTGATCAATATTTACAATTAGTACTAATTTAAATAATAAAAATTGTGATATTTGAGGCATTAACGAGAAGATAGATAGTAATATGTATATTTTTTTTAAATATGCATGTTTACATACTGTAGGTATTGTCTACAAATGGCTATACTAACTTTTTTCCCTCATGACCGATTTTTTTAGATTTTGTATATGATAAAAAAATTACTATTACCATGGCCGTAAAAAGAGGGGGGCTGAAGCCCCCCCGCGCCTACAGTATGTACTACTATGTATCATACTAAATTACATTAATGTATGTTAGTAGATATTTTATATTCTCTATTATATTTAGGTAATACGTACTTTTAAAGAATTTTTCAGAAACTCCGTGTTTTGGGCAACAACAAAGAATATAATATTCTAGCTATATTTTTCGGCAATGAATAAAAAACATAAATTGTCGTGATGGGAACCGTTGAAGGAGAATAAACGTATAAAACTTCCAGAAGAAAGTAAACAAATTCTATCCATAATCAAGTTTTTTCCACGGCGCAGCCTGGCATTGATGCATCTGATTTATCACATACACAGGCGCCTCTTTATCCAGATCGTTCTACACTGCCTGTGACTGATTCATCACAAACATCTGATTCTTCGGCGCCTCCTCCCGGTAATCCAATCTCTTCTGCATTTGCAATTTCACACATAATTCCAATGACTCCATACCACCCACCTATTGGTATTAATTTACCCAGTCGTCAATATGGAAAACAAAATAGACAGTTTCAACCTCATTGGCGTAACACCTGGAAGCGACTGTATTATGAAGTAGCATCTGATTAAATATTTTGTCATTTGTGTTTTCGTAGTGTATCTGAAGGACAATAGGTATTTTTTTGGCAATATTCAAAGTCCTTTTGTATCTACTGGGTTCTGCAACTGAAAAGACGCAATAGCAAAATTGAAGAAGCACGTGCAGCATCTCACATTCATAGAGCGCCTTAGAAGAAAACAAAGCAAACCGGAAATATAGATGATGCTCTTTCAAAACAGTACACTAATTTAAAATGTACAAATCGTCAGATATTGCTAAAAATTCTTCAAAACATTGATCTTTATCTCGACAAGGATTATAGCGTTTAAATGTGAATTGATTTTGGAGTGCCGTCAAACCCGACTAAATCATTGTTTGTTACCAACTATCCACAAAGAACGGTTGGACACACTAAACCTTGATATGATTGCTGATGAATTTGTAAGAGCAAAACCGCAACGCTCAACCATTTTCTCATTGACTTGATAAACATGTCATTTTTTACTTTGGTTATTAGAGGTATGAATTCATGTGTACTATGCATGTTTATGTTATGTATTATATATGTATTATACTATGTACATGTTTAGTATTTAGTCCTTCTGTCCGAATCAAGAAGATTGGTAAAAGTAATGCTAATTTTATCCTTTACTAGATATTGGGTTCGTGCTGGCGCCTACTTCAAAGTTAGCCCTCCCTGTAAATATATTGTTACTACGGTCTTGATTACGTATACATCGAATATATATATATATCTATCTAATTATAGAATTATAAGTTTAATTGTAAAATTTATTAAGCAGGTAAAATAATTATTAAAATCAAATTTTCATGAAACAAATTTGTAACAAAACACTTAACAGTGTACGCTTATAAGGACTGTTCAAAAATGACGTCACGCTGGTTAGGGGAGGGGTTTCTAAAATTGTGACGTCAAAATACATATCTGTAAAAGCCGCATAGAGAAAGATAACTCTGTTCTATTATCTTTATTCCATTTTTTACTTTAAATAATTATATATTTCTATTACATTTTATTCTCGACATATTTTTAGGCAAGACAATTGATGAGACTTTGGAATTTCAGAACTTCCAAATATCCTATGTACAATATCACACGCAGGTGTATTTTGTACCTATTTTTCTAATAATTAAATAATAACCTTGTGTAATTTTAAGCTTTTTATAATCAGAGCATTATTAATAAGTATGATAAGTATATACTGCATAGTATACCTACTTTTTCTAGTAATTACATATAATGACTCTGTGCATTAAAAATATTTTGTAGGAGCAGATTATTGGTTAACCCAACTTATTTATATTTCTATGGGTTAACCTGTCCGTCGATCAATAATCCGTTGTAAATTATAAATGTGCTTTAATTATTTAAAAAATGTATGCAGTAAAAACAATACGCAGGTACACGCCTATTTGTTAACTACATTTTTATTTCACAATTGTGCGAATGTTTTTGTAGGTACTATATATATATATAAATATATTCATTACGTTATAGTACGCATATGTTAGTTTGATTAATGAAACGCTGTAAATTATTATCGTTGAGTGCTGAAGGGACGTCTTTTCTGGAGGGGGTTTCGAAATTTGTGACTGTGCGTGATACAAGGGGGAGGGGATAAAACATGGCCAAAATTTGCGTGACGTCATTTTTTAACGGCCCCTTACAGTATGACACTGTTTGCGTATTACAAAAAAATTGTAATGCAATTCCAATTTCACGAGGAAAATTGTCATTAAAAACGCAATTGGATTTTTAGATTTTTACAAAATAATTGTACCAAATCTAAAATTGTACCGAATTGTAATATTTCTTAGTTCAATAATATTATCCCATGGCCGGATTATACCTAGGGCGCCCGTCTATATTACGATTACGATGGTTCATCATAGGAAAGGGGGTGGGAGTGGTATCCAGTAATTTGATGTTATTATATTTTAGATGTAAGTATTAAAACTTTGAATTATAGATATTTTAATTTAGCAATTAACATATAGATGAGAGACATTATCATAAGCTAATTGTCAAAACGTACGTTTTATGAGAATTAATATATTTTTATTAATAAAAATTAAAATATAATAGTTTGTTTAATTACATTGCAACTCTTTTTCAAGAATAATTTTCATAAATTCCATTTCTCTTGTTGCGTATTAAAAATTTACATTATGTATGTAATATTATGTACGCTTTAAACATCATAGTCGGATGCTCTCGATATACATTTAAGTAAGAATTTATTAATTACTACAAAAAATTAATAGTACAGTTTTTTACTAAACAATATTTTTAATGCTGTTTTGATGCTGTTTTGATGCGGTTTTGGTATTTGTACTGCACATATTAATAAGGCAGGTGTTACCAAACCGGCAACCGGTTTTCTAATGTAAGCAGACCGGCAACTGGTTAATATATACAATTATACCTATTGTAAAAATGTTAAAAATATATATAAATGGAGACTATAGTCTCCAGCATTTATTATAGAGGAAAAATAGAAAATTGTTCAATGAATTAAATACGTTATTAACGTTGAATAAAATTATTATAATAAGAATCTTAATGCATTTATAAATTTCTAATGTTTTTCCATGTCTACCACATTTAAGGTGTGGTAGACCCGGCCTCAGGGTTAGAAATAAGATTGGTTTAAAGCTTTTATTGATTTTTTGATTTTATTATCCAATATTATACATATATTATTTGGTAGCCAGACTACTAAAATTGGAATTAAAAAATTGGTTGCTGGACTGCTAACCACTTTGTATTAATAATTAGTGCAGATTGATATAATGCACCCAACATGTAAGCTATATTTGAACCAATTTGAATCTGTCGCTGGAATCTTATCACTTATTAGAGTCAGACATGGCCTGATTTTCTGGAAAAAAACAGGACTTTATGACAATGCCTGATTTACAATTGAGCATAATTTAATGAGTTTGTTAAATTCAGGTCTATAATATGTTCTGGAATTTGAACTAGTTACTTTCTGGTTTAAAGATATAGGAGTTCTAATAGCACTCTCCTTAACCTTATCCATATCAGGAAGGTGGGCTGATTTCATCCCCCCTCTGCAATTTTCGCTGCCATTTCTTATTAAACAATTTAACAATATAGTAAGTGATTATACATATAATACTTATTAATTATAAATACAAATTATTACACTATAGTCAGGGGTGTGATTCTTCTGATTTTAATCCGATTTCTGATGTTTTAGAGTAAAATTTGTTTGCCCTCTACTATTTAAGTACATTAAGTTATATATATTGCACCCACCCCCATAGAAAATATAATATTGTGCCCCTGGATATACATTTTCCCAATTTTTTTATCATTTATAAATCAAACCCCTGTATAGTGCCTTTGCCCAGCTCTTAGATATAATATTATTTATCAATTTATTACATACTTATTATTATAGTATTTATAGTGCAAATTTGAAAATAAAATTCATTTTAATTAGTAAATAAATTAATGTAATATTTAATGAATACTTATTTCATTACTGAATTAAGTCATTACTTCATATTATAAGCTCTACCATAAAATAATTTTGTTTTGTTATTGAGAATTATTTATCTAAAAATTATTGTCTAGATAAGAAAGCTATAAAAATTCTTTTAATATACAATATGTATTAATAAATTATACAACCAAAACTAATATAATCAGATTTATACATAATTTTGTATAAAAAAATACTATGAAGATTTTAAGTATTTTTATTCTGTATTCTTACATATAAAATATAAGTTAAGTATAACTGTCTATTTATTTAATATATAAGTCTATACAATATATATCTAA
>JAUZNC010042735.1:0-17193 GCA_034780395.1 Vannuccia rotundouncinata | reverse complement strand
AATGGACTCCGAGATGCGCCTGAAAGGATCTTCAATCTAGATGAGACTGGACTTTCAACAGATCCTAGAAGTAAAACAGTCTTCTACAAGAATGGGACACATAGTGCATATCTCAAGTCAGCTAGCTGCGGTAAAGCCATGTACAGTGTCTTGTTCCTGAAGTCAAATTCCTGAAGTACAAAGGCAACTTGAGATTTATTTTCCCAGAAAGTGAAGCAACAGAAGATGTAGAACTGCCGCAGCTAGTGCACATTTTGAAAGAACCTCAGGTGGAATGCTGTTTTGAATACACATTTCCAGAGAACACGGTTCTTCTTGAAAAGCTAAACCTGAAGAAAAAAACTTCTAGCCTACTTTACTCTTTGAACCATTTGTATATGAGTGTTGTGTTCCATATATCCTATATTCTATCATTGTATATGTACCGTAATTACAATTTTCGGGGCTCAAATGGAATGTTAGGTATTCACTTGATACACTTGTGTAACCTGTACTAGTGTGATGATTAAAGTGTTCCCTTTTTTTAAACATTTTACTATACTCATTTCACCCCCGCAGACAGGGGGAATAAGTTTAATAGGTAAAATACATACATACCCACATCCAGGGGTGGAATGGGTATAGTTGAAAATTTAAAAAAAATGATTTTTTAAGTGGAAAAAACAAATTAAATACTTATAAATAATTTTGTTTCCACATCTAACCATCTATAATGTTATGTTGAGCATGTTGGAGAGCACTAGGTATGTACAGAGTTGTTGTAAAACAGATTTCAAATTTAATTTATACTCAATCCACCCCACCATATCCCCTAGAAATCACATCAAAAATTGGGACTGTCATGACTAAATCAGGACAGTTGGAAGTTCAGGGAATGCCAACAAGTGATTAAAATAGAAAAAGAAAAGCAAACAAATTAAACTGATAAGCTTAAAAATGTTAGAAGATTGTCATCAATCAGCTCTTTAAAAGTCAAATTTCATAATCTCCAATATCAGTTGCTTTTCCTTCATTAATGTCAATTACTTTTCTTATATCTACATCAACAGACATGCCTCTGTCAAGATCAACTGCCCTTTTATTAACATCACAAGCAATGGTTAAACCTAAATGAATCTGATATTAGAATCCCACAAGAAAGAGCATTTTTCTAATAACTACCATTGAAAAAATATTTCATATTTTGAAAAAATTAAACTTTTACTGTGTAGCACAGCAAAAAATTACCAGTGTACAACAATTATGCTCATACCTATTATAGAATTTGAGATAATATAAGTAAATATTGAAAAGCATTTACTTTTATATACACATTATGACATAGAAGACTATAAAATCAAATAAAATAGTTTGAAATGCAATCGTAAATAATGAGCACAGTTTTGGGATCTGAGGGGGTATTAATGTATTAAACTAAGAATTACACAAGGAATACCTTTTTGAAGTAACAAGGAAGTAAACAATTGTTAACAGTAACCCATTAAAGGTTCAACTATATATTAGACATGAAAATTGTATAAAATAAAGATAAATCATTGAAGTAACCAGCCATTAGCATAATTATTTAATAAAAGTAGTAGCTTCCTTGAGTGTAACATCTTTATTTATTACAGTAAGCAGTAAAATATTTTTTGAAATATTTGTATGTGCACATGTAACTACTTTTGGCCAACCACAAAGAAGGCCAAAAGGTACCCCTCTCCCCCCATTTTATATCGGATTTCAATGATTTACAAAGTTACCCCTGGCACCTCCAAATTTCCGGAAAATTCCATAAAAAAAACATACCTGTATTGTGTTAAGAGTATTTATATATTAATCATAAATATTAATAAGTTTGGTGCTATGCAAATTTACCTTTTATATTCATAAAGTCAAGAAACTCAAAATAACTTTCTCGGTCTATATTTTTTAGAATTTCATTTAATTTAAGCTTAGCCTTTTTTAAGTCCATTTTTATACGTATAAATTGCGTGTTAACGAAACCATTTTAAAGGGCTTGAAAATATTTATCAGCAAGTTAAGAAAATCAAGCAAACACATATATTAAAGAATAACATAACAAAATATTACTAACCATAATTTTATATACCTATATTATATTTATAAGTAACTAATAAAACATAAAATATGAAATTACCTTAAATTTATAAAAAAATATTTTAAATTGTAACATTGTTTTTGTTTAATTATATTAGGACGATCAAAGCTTCGAAAAGCGGATACGTAAGGATCCGAAAAGTAACAAAACATAACAAAATATTTTTAAATATAATTTTAAATACTCTATATTATATCTATAAGTAGCTAATAAAACATAAAATACAAATTATATGAAGTTACCTTAAATATATAACAAATATTGAAAATTGTAACAGGTTTTTGTTTAATCCTATTAGGTCGAAGCGTCGAATTCCGAAAGGTACGATGATCGCTTTTTAATTTGTTTTAACAGTTCTTATTGAAGGTTTTTTACCTTAAAGTCTTAATAGCAATTCTTATTTTTGTGGTCTACTTTTATATATTTTCACAAATCGAATATAATCTGAAATAGTTACTACTAAAACATTATAAAATATTATTATGCTACATTTATAATTTTATTATTTTTTTAAAAATATTTGTTTAATTTTGTGATCCATGATCCGGCTCGTACTTTTGGATCGTTCCATATCGTTCTATATAATATAAAATATTCTGTCTTGTCGGTCTTAATTGTCTGCCTTTCAGTATACATTTACGAATTTGTAGTTCTTATTTCTGACACGGCCGAATTTTTATGTTTTCATTGTACGCATACGGGTTATATGAACCCGCAGCAGTAATATACAGAAATTAACTTATAATTTTTAGTTTAACTATTGACAATGATTTCTATACATTGATCGTTAAATATATATATATTATACCAGTAATCGTTTACATGAATATCTGGGCTACTCCATTATAAATTACTTTATTGTGATACATTATTTATAATATATATACAATCATTGATATAATATTATAAGTAGGTATATATACACTAATTATGCATTGATTTTTGATAATGATCATAAATACATGAATTTAATTGATTCGAAAAATAATGTCAATGCATATAATTAAGAGGCAGATCATATTTGACACCCAAAATAATCGCGTTTTTCCGATATTTAGATATTGCACTCGCAAAACGGTCAGTGCCGATGAAACAAGTACGGCAAGTTCAGCAAGTACGATAATGGCCGCACCAGTTTTTTTTAAACTGAACAAAAAATTTATGTCGGTTTCTATTGAATTTTGTATGACTAACTGTTAAAATAATAGAACATACAGATCATCAGGCATCTATAATACAACTCTATCTAAGGAGCTGCTCCTATCAACACTTCCAATACGGATGAAGCTCCTATACTATATACTACTAACCGGTGCACTTCCTAATTAGTCAACTAGTTTCATAATTCCTCAAAAAATTTCAATTTCCAAACATCCCTTTGGTAAACCTAAAGCCAAACATTCTTTATTATAGACATGCGCGGTTGGTTGGAACAATATCTTGGTTGCTTTATGATATATATAACTAAACAATTAGTATTTTGTTATACTAATTGTAAGAAGGCTGAAAGTGAAACTAAATTGTTTTGAAATACTTACTTTTAATTTACATTTATTTATGATGGCTATATACTCATACTGGAACCACAACCGCCGGCAATTAATTGTTAGAAATAAACTCTATTACACTTTACATAACATAATATGAATAAATGGTTAAACATCCCTCTTTCAGGGTAATTATATTCCCTTGAGGTTTGTCAAGCGGTTATTATTTCCCTAAAAAATCAATAAAACCAAGCAAATTTAATCAATAAGTAGATATCTGTAATAATAAAACAAAACAAAATGAAATAACAAAAAAAAAAAACTCCTTTCTCTGTCCGGTGACCAGTTCGTTCCATAATCAACTGTTTGTCCACAACCCGTTCGAACAACCGCATGACACACGTAGCCCGAAGGCTATGATTGGTTTTCCGACCACAAGTACATGCCACAAGATTTGCACATTTTTTTTACAACATTCTGTAACATATCGTATCGGATGGACATGTTTTTAAACCATTGCAATTGTTGACTTTCCAGTACGGGTTACCTTTAAACGGAGTCAGGTAAAATATTTCGATTCTAATGTGATGTTTTGATCATAATCGAATGCATCTCTCGAGCAGTAGGGCATGTGATCGCTGAGGATTTTCAATGGAATTGACATCAATATGATCTACTTTTCTGTGCTTAAAACCCCTATGATTATTGTTAGTTTTCGAGATTGTTTCAATTTATGTATTCAATGATATAATAGTTGCAGTTCTCATCTGGTGAAATGACTTTTATTTGATTCAGAAAAAGGTCACAATGTTCTTTTTTTTCACTCCCTAATGATCTAACAAATGAAGAATGTTCATTAGAGGATTATGAACGTGCTCTGGAAGCTTGGAGGGAATTCAAATGTAACAATTTTGGAGACTATAGTATGTTAGCTTACTTGAAACGAGATGTTCATCAGTTAACAGATGTTTTTGAAGCTTTTCGTAAACTTGGTTTATGTATAAAGACGGATTACACCCCGCATATTTTGTATCTGCTCCTATAGTATGTATTGGCAATCTGCTTTCAAAATGACCGGAGCTCAAGTAGAATTGGAAAATGAGGCATAATTGAAAGCTATACATTGTATCAAAATTTGAGATTAGCCGCGCACTTTGAAATTTAAAAACAATTTTTTCATATTAACATCAAATTTTATATAACAAACATAGAAGTTATTTCTTAGGGATCAAAATAAAAGTTGCTTAGAACATCGCCTTCTACACCGTAAAAAAACCATTTAAATTTATTTTTAAATCTTCGGAAATAATTTTAACACCAAAAATTTTAAACCCTAACTCATATACTTTACCTGAATAATTTGTAATAATTTTCAAAAATTTGTTAAGTAGTTCGTAAGCGCCACGATAAAACTTGGATAATTTGTTAAGTAGTTTGAGAGTACTTACAAAAATTTGCTAAATTATTTAAGTACGGGCTTACTAAGTTATCTATGTTTTTGACAATATATATGATGCTTAATTTAAATTCCTATATCAAGTCTAAAAATATAATTTCTGCCAAAATAAATAATTTATTACTATATATATATATATACTGACAGTATAACAAAACATATTTTTGTTCTTTGCGCATTGAATTTGCTAAGCTTATGCAAGTTCGCATGGGCTTAGTAAGTTATTTATGTTGTGCAGAATTTGTTAAACTTAACAAAATTTGTCATGGGCTTACTAAGTTATCTATGTTTTTTTCTCAGGAGGACACTTCTTTTTACACATTGCAATAAAGAAAAATACATTTGTCATGGAAAACTTTTTCAATTTTACATGAAATTTAGCATGAAAGGGACGAAAATTTATCGTGTTTTTATAGAATACAACATTATTTGACGTCAACAGGCAACAAACGATTTGGAAAAAGATTATTACAAGCTCAAGAATAACTGTCTTTTCGGGAAAACCCTTGAAAACCCAAGCAAGAGAATTAAATTTCGTCTTGTTATGGATAAAATGATTTGGTGACACTTGCAAGTCGAGCTGAGTTTCTTTCGACTACTATTTTCAAAGAATACATATTTGGTGCTCATCTTTGCAAGGCAAGAGCAGTAGTAATGGATAAACCAATTTATATTGGAATGGTGGTATTAAAGTTATCTCAACTTATTATGTATTCTCTTCGATATGAAACATTAACTAAACATTCCAATGACCTTTGTGGACAATTTGAAATCCTAGCTGGTGATAGAGATTCTTTCTTTCTGAAAGTTAGCAATATTTATGTTCAAAACGTTTTACTACCTGCCATGATAAAAGATGAATAGAGAGGATTATTTGGAGGAAAATTTGACAAGTCTAAGAGACCATAGACCCGTCAAAAGTTTCTCCTAATAATCTTCTTTATTCAAATTATACTTATAAGTCCAAATTAGGATGCATGAAAGATGAATACGCAGGAAATGCGCAAGAAAAATGGATTTTTTCCGACATAAATGTTATAGTTTAAAATCAGTAAATGGAAAGAAACATAAGCGTGCAAAGGGTGTACAGAGATCTGTTGTAAAAACGATATATAAGGCTAATGTTTTTGTTTATGTTGAAAATATTTTTCAGTCAAGTAACTCAGTTGGATAGAGTGTCGAATTAAAACTTCGAAGATCGTGGGTTCAAATACCCATCTTGATTATTATTTTCATTAAATATAATCTTGTTTATATTCAACTATCATAATTAATTGTCTTTGATATTTAAAGATTATATATATTTATGTCCATCAAAAATAAAATAATATAACAATTATTTAATATAGTTAATAATTATTTTGAAAATATTTTTCAGTCAAGTATAGGAACAAGAATAGTATAGAACTACAAATTGGAGCAAGACTATATATAAGGTGAATTTAATTTTGTTAGGTCATATATACAACACTTATTTACTACTTTTTAATGCTATATTACTTTCACAATGTTTACTTTCAGGTATTGAAGCGTTTGGAATAATACTGATGACAGATGATCACTCAAGATGAGCAAGACTAAATTATAAGAGGTGAGATTTTATTATACAGAGTAGTATTAATAGGTTGGCTGTTATTAAGAGTTTTGTCGACTATTTGAACATTTATTTTTGTTATATTTAAATGCTAAATAAATAAATTAAAATATATAACACACATAACAACAGGTTTTGGTTTGATTAAAAGTCTGGGCTTATTTTAATTTCTGGTGACAAATTAACCCATTTAATAAAACATAATTAATTTACTGTAATTTTAAATTAATTAATTTTTGTTTTATTTCTGTTTTATGTCGAAAATTGATCAATACAGTGGGTTAATAAAAAAGCATTTGCTGGGTTGCTTTTAGTGTATAGTTTTATGTGTATTCTTTGAAATATTTTGAAAGTGACGGATTTTCTTGCATTTCAAAGAAATGGGTAGGGAGCTCAGTTAGTTATAGAGTCATAATGTCATATTGTTATAATTCGGAGGTCATTATAGGTTTAATTCCCATCTTTAATATTATTATTTTATAAAAATGAACAACAAAAACACTTTATAATCCATATGATTTTATATTTTGCACTATTAATATATATAACAGAATATTATAATAAACAAATTATACCATAATTCAATTCAATTTAAATATATTGATAATGTTCATTCAGATAACAAGTCTTGTATTAAATTATAAATTAATTTACATTGTAATATAGTAATAGTATTAAAATAATACAATTTTAATATAATAATATTAATGATCACTCAGATAACAAGTCCTGTATATAACTGTAATATTAATAATAACATATAATATAAAATTATTCCTCATTTGGACAAATTTTTTTTTTATAAAGTTATCTATGAAAAGGAATATATTTACCACATCCACCTAAACAATATGATCTATGGAGTCTTCAAATTTACTGAAAATATAAATATTTATATATATATATATTTATTCTAAATTAATAAAAATAATTAGTATTTGGAATAATAGAATATATTATGTTAAGTAAAAGTAAATGTCTTACATTGCAAGTTTGGGTTAATATTCAAATGTTGCTTCACCTTCTCCAAATTCAAACATTGGGAGATCACGAGAGATACCTTGTTCGCATTCAGAATTCTCAGTTGCATAACTTTGACAATTGCACTGTTTTTAAAAACCGTATTTCCATGAGACCCTTAATAAATAATAGGCGCGAATAATCAATTGATATCTTCCTTTTCCAAATTGAAAAGGTAAAGTTAGGTTTTTGCCCTCCCAATCGAAAGGTTAATTCAGCCATGCGGTTGTTTCATTTTTGAATGTCGGTCGAACTAAATCTCCATCAAGCTCTTTGTTTACTTGAGATTTAAAATGATTTATGGCCATAAATATAAATCGTCATCGTCAGATTTCTCAATTGGAATGCAAGAATTTTTCAAAAGCCATGGTTTGAATTTTTTATTCACGATTCTGCTTCTTCGTCTTATTATTGTTATGCCTATGATAAGTATTTTTTGATTATTATCTATGATTGAAATAAGTGATTTGAATATATTGTACTTGACGTGTAAGGTGTGTTTGCATTTTTAATTCTCCCATATTAAAAGTTAAGATTTTAATAGGTATGATGTAATAAAATACCTGATTATATAATAAATGTTCTTTGGTTAATAATTATGTATTTTTTTATTGTAATAAGTTATGAAATAATATAAAGTTAGAAATAACTATTATGGTTAATATAATAAATCTATCCACTTAACCATAAACCCTACAATTGGTGATAGCGGAATTATACTGCCTATTATATATGTATATTACTAATATATTATTTGTAATATTAAATTACTCCTGAGGTGACGTATAAGTAATCGACAGACATACGCAATAACTTATTTAGATAATAGAAACTCGATCATAAAAGTTGTACTTAAACAAATTTAGTGTATGGGTAGACAGTAAAATAATGTAATGAATTGCGACTGTACATAGATTATTGCTAAGCCAAAACAAAATAGTTGCTTATTAGAAAAACGTTAATAATATATTTTTTTGACTGGATATGGCATTTAGTTTATATAAACTTAGTACAAGTCAGTGCTTTATATTCATTAAATCTACATCCTGACAAATCTCTATATCCCAGTAAACCTCTTACGATTCCTATATAATTCAGTCTACAGATTACTTCCGGTTGACATTTTTTCAAAATGCACAAAAATATTCCGAGAGATCTAGGGCACTTGGTCATTTTCAAGAACTTCCTCAACTTCCAGATCTGAAGTGTACAAAATTATATAGCATTTCCCTATCAGTTTCGCGAAGTAAGCATTCAGTTTTAAAATTTAATCATTCACTTTTGCATTGTCGTATTTGTTCATTGACTTAGTAAATTAAGCAATCACTTTTGCAATATCGGAGTTTGGTCAATCCCTTTCGTAATTTAATTCACTTTAGTCAATTAACTAATCTATTTAGTAAATTTAAAACTTTTATATTATTTTTCAAGTTAAAACAATCTAATGAAATAAACATATACATAACATATATATTTTAATCAAATATAACGAATATAAATATAACACATATATAAATAACAGTTTAAACAAATATAACGAATCGATAACGAATATAGTGATGTACCTAATGTCATTTAATGTTATGTAATGTCATGTAGTGTCATGTAATGTCATTTAATGTCATGTAATGTCATTTAATGTCATGTAATGTCATGTAATGTCATGTAATGTCATGTAATGTCATGTCATGTCATGTAATGTCATGTAATGCCATGTAATCTCATTTAATGTCATGTAATGTTAAGTAATGTTATGTTATGTTATGTTATGTAATGTTATGTAATGTTATGTAATGTTATGTAATGTTATGTAATGTCATGTAATGTTATGTAATGTCATGTAATGTTATGTAATGTCATGTAATGTTATGTAATGTCATGTAATGTCATTTATTGTCATGTAATTTTTACAAATATAGAAATTGGTGAAACATTGGTCAATGATGTGTTGTCTTGCTTGTGCTGCAGGTAGAAAGCGATTAACTCAATTTATATACAGATATCTTTGCTGAACTGCGACAAGTTCGTTTCTAAGATGATGAACGTCTGCATCTATTCTGGCATTTTTTGTTGATATCAATTGTCCTTTCAATCGTCTTGCTATGGTTGATATCGAGATTGGATTTTGAGGAAAACTATAAAGCATTTTTGTCTTACTCTTTGCAGGGTAGTAAAAGGCTCTACCAAAATGATATTCAATAGTTCTTGGTTCATTTCGTCAGTAACCTTGACATTACGTGCTCCCCCTTCGTCCAATTTTGTTACTCTTGCCTTCCTTCGCCAAATTTTGAAAGTCCTCTCCATTCTCAAAAGAATTTTCCAGCCTCTGTCTATCTTCGTTAGTTAACCGCTTTCTTCTTTTCGCTTGATTCATTATTAAAAATGAATCAATATCCCAACCAAATTAGAAAAAAACTTTTTCTGGAAATTACTAATTTCATTTTACATCGGACAAATTCTATTGGTTAGTTTATTCCCAAAACAGATGTTTGTGTAAGTAGGTAGGCACATAGACTATTAAATCTATGTGTTAAAGTGAATGCTCAATTTGCCAAACTGATTAATTTATTAGCAAACGCGAACTACCGTTTTGCTAAACTTTGTGATTAATTCAGTAACTGTTGACTTAATTACTAAAGTGAATGACTAAATGAAAGTAACAGCGAACGTGAATGACAATTTTATGAATGTGAATGCTTACTTCGCGAAACTGATCGGGAAAAGCTATTTTACAGTGTGGCTTAAATGGGAAAATATTGGAAAAATATTATTAAAAAGAAGGAATTAAATTTTATTAAATTATGATAGCAAGACTTTTGCGCAGTTTTCCATTTTTATATTTACAAATAAATTGTTTGAGTCATGATAAAATAATAAAATGATGAAAATTGTCAAAAAATAAATTAATTAACATTTTATTTAATTTTACGTACCTATATTTAATAAAAAAAGCGTATTATGTTTATATATTACTTATGCAGATACTATGTTACCACTAATATCTATTTCCTTATATAAATAAAAGATTCTCGAATAAGCAAATTATTCATATTAAATAATTAAAACAACTTTATACTATATATAGTGAGAGAATAAATAGATTTTTCTCATTTTAAAACATTAAAAAATTGTCTGTAAAACATGTCTTCATAATCGATGATAATTTATGGATTGTACGTCACTGAAAACTGTATTTAATAATCATAGATATTGTATATATATATACCTAGATTGGACATCTGAAATATAGTTAAACAAAGATAATATATCAATGTATATATTAATAGAAAAATGACAACCTGTCTGATACTTATTGTCAATATGAGAATATAAAGAAAAGGATATATTTAAGGAAATAACAAATAAATAGATATATAGATCCCCTAAAAAAGGACAATGTTTTCACAAGACTAAATCACTTAAAATTCAATATTCAATTATGGCGAGTTAGAGGACAATGCTTGGACATTTCGAAGAGGCAACTTTCTTTCATAATTTCTGTGGTACCTTCTCCTCGTTCCAATGCTTCTAGAAATGGCTGCGGATCGTAGTAAACTTTCAATTCTTCAATTTTGAGTTCACTGTTGACAGTTACAATACAATAACCAAACATCTCGACCTTTTCCTTACTCGGTGGTAAAAGGGATCCTTGAGAATTTCTGTATTCCCCAACAACATATGCCCAATGACGCCAATCGAATACAACCTGAGGGGGTCCAGAATGCACTTTCAGTACTTCCCAAGGAAATCGACCCTCGAATGTAGTTCTAAAGATATCATGAGACTCCTCGAAAGTTTTCTTAGAAGCATCGTAGAGAGGAGATTGGTCCTTTAGAAGAACGTTGTAATTTCCAACCCTGAGGTTTTCTTCGATTTTAACTGGAGGTGAATCATTGGCACTGATCTGATAGATGTCTTTAACTATCGTTCCCCAATCATTAGGATCTACCTTGTGGGAAGCTTCCATCTCCCAAGTTTTCACTAAATTTTCGACAACTGTTTCTAAAGAATCAGCAGCATGGTTACAACTTTTTGTTTCCATCCAAAGTTTGTCAGCATCTGTGTAGATTGGCTTCTTTCCATATCTCCACTTTATGTCGGGATCCTCCATAAAACTACGGATTGGAAGTTTACCTTTTTCACTGGACATGTTGACTACGTGAGAATATTGTATTTCTCGACATCAAGGTCATGCACTTCATTAAACATACGTAAACGCTGCACTAAATAAATTCATGAATATGTTAAAAGAAGATTTTGATTGGCCGTTTGTCATTCACATTACATAATATTAAAGTTGATGAATAGGTTATGTAACATCGGCAAGCTTTCAACCTGAACTATATAAGCAAGCGTGCAACACTAGGCCTAGACATATTAATATATACCTACGTTCTAACATTATGTGCAATTTATTTAATACCTATTTACTTTGGGGTCAGTTAATGCGATAGACATACTTCACTAGCTGTGCTTGCTTTGCGAATTGCATTCTCAATTTTAACAAAAAAATTTAAAACCTAGGGACTACTATAATTTAAGTTTAAAGTATTCCCTGTTAAAACTAAAACATTTAACAATATTTCTACTTTTATAATTTGTGGTGGTTAAAGTCAGCAAGGTAGATTTCAATCTCAAATATTTTATAGAACTTTAGAAGTTAAATTAGTTGTTTCAAATGTTTATTATATAGAAACTATATAGCCGATGCAGATATATTATTATGAAGAAAATCTACTTTTCAGACAATAATTCTATTAGTAGAAAATGAAAAAAACTATTTGAAAAAACAAATATAACACAAATAGTATATAAAGATAAAAAACGACTAAACATAAAATAAGTAGAACTTACAATAAACAAAAAGTCTGTAAGACAGAAACATGAATTTGTAATGTATATAATCTGTATGAAATATGAATGTGTATTGTGTTAAACTTAAAGACACTGTATAAACGCATTCGAAGGTATTTAAGAGATACCAACTATTCAGTGATATTATTACGTAATACATAATTACGTAACTATATGTTGATGTCAAATTGCTGGTACATTGCTGCCCTCTAAAGTTTAATACAATATTCTACTATTATTACAAATTTATTACGTAATACACATTGATGCCAAATTGCTGGTACATTGCTGGCCTCTAGAGTTTAATTAGTATTAAGAGATTTAATAATAGAATATTAAACTGCAATATTGCGCAACTCCACAATATTGCGAATGAGCAAAGCTCAGAATCTCATCATATATCAAAAATAATAAGGTTTTAACTAAAAAATGTTGACATCTATAATATAAAAATTTTAATATGAATATTATAATACTAAATATTTTATAAGTAGTATATTAAAATTTATAGGATATGTTTATAGGGAAATGAATTACAAAATGATTTATTAAAATTAGATTTTGGTTAAAAATAAATTATAGTAATTATGTGTATAACAACTGATTTATAAAAATAAATTAAATGTATTCATCTTTCATAAATAATTATGTATCTATATCATGTTTTGTATTACAGAAATAAAACAATCCTATCTAATTAAAGTTCTCAATACAAATCAGAATATTTCAATTCTTTTTAATCAATTAGTTTTTTTCTTCTTTCTATTGAATAGTCAATAATATTTTTACAATAAAAACACTCTAAATACTGAAAAGTCAATCTAGATAACAAATGTTTTTTAGCACTGTCTATTTGACATTAATTTATTGTTTCTGTTACAAATTATTTAACAGTGAATTTAATATTAAATACTTCGTCAGAGAATTCTACTTAAAGACTGCAACAACCGACCAGCATTCATCCCTAAACTTCCACCTACTCTGTGACTGATTCTATCTATCCTAATTCTCTTTACATTACCGAAATTAAGGTCCCCAAAGAGTGATCAATTGATATCCATTATTTTGCTAATTATTAAAATACATGGATTCCGAGATCCGAATGTCTTCTACTGTTGCAAATGAAATTTAAGAATCGTTCTCTTCAGACATATTAAGATCATGAATTGTTGTGCACTGTGTGAACTGAATGTATAAACAAATAAGCTATATTGTGTAATATATTTTATAAATTAGAGATTTTTTGTTTATTGCGCTATTTTATATAGTAAATAAGGTCGCAAAACTTAAAATATAAAAAAATGATTTTAAAATAAAATTCTAAATTTAATAGTATAAAATTATGGATGCCAGCAGATAAAAATATCCACACTATTTTCTGTGCCATAATTTATACGATTATAAAGTTTTATACAGGTGATAGAGAAATATACGTGTTAGAATAATTTAATTGCCTCTTCATATTTTAATTATTATCAATCAATATTTTATTACTGAATAAGCAAACCTAAAACATTATTTTAAGGACGATCAATTACTTTTCTAATATTTGGCTATTACCACTTTTGAATTATTTAAAATATGATCTCAGCCGCCCAAGAAGCTGAAAATGTCCTTTATGATAACAGAAATAAATATACAAGGTAGCGAGAAGAAAAGGGTGCTTCTATTTTTGGATCCTGTCTTTTCAGGGTTTTTATAATTCCCCTTAACGCCGAAGCACGCTAAGTAATACAAAAGTTACTTGTCGGTGGCCCCTAACCAATTATGATTAGAAATATCTCTTTCTGGACCAGACAATTCTAACAAGAAAACTATTATTGGTCAACCAATAAGCTGACAAATTATTCTAATTATTTAATATTTTTTGTTGTTGAACTGTTTCAAATTTAACAAATTGTATGTTTGTTGTTAAATGAACGTTTTGTGCTGCCTACCTGGGTTCATACAAAAATTAGATATTTTCTGATGCAATCAACTAATTTCACTGCAAAACACGGATATATATGTAATATACATATGTAGATTTACATATAATTTGAGCGTGATAATAATAACACCGTAATCAAACTTTTATCTCTCGATTCAAAACAATTTTATCTGTCAATTTTATTCCTAAATAACTTCATTCTTAAATGATCGAGCAGGCAAATGACACTCACAACCAGACTGAGACAAATGAAATCATTGCAATTATTTGGAAATATACTAAACTGAACTGAGGATATACAGTGAAGTTTATGTTACGTCTCTTCACTCCCATTTCATTAAAATGTTGAGATAGTAACAAGCCCATTACTCGGATAATTACCAACATATCATTAATAGAAGGATTACTGACCTTTGAAATGTGTTATGGGTGCACTTTGCGATCTTTTGCGAAATCAAGGATCTAACCAACACCAGAGCTTTTCAAAAATTAAAGAAAAATGGAAATAATTGTAAAAGGTTTGCATGTTTGCTTTAAAAGCTTTATTTTTTATTAAAGCACTTATAATAGAAACAAGCAAGATATGTAAAATGTACAAAGTATCAGTATGGCAAAAACATGTAAAATGTACAAAGTTATGTAAATGTAAAATACTATATTATGGCTCTAATTCATTTAAAATATTTCAAGTCGGGTTTATTGATATATAGGCTTAGTCATTAAAAAACAAGAGTTTGTTATTTTTCAAGTTTAATTTATTAATAATTCTAAGCATAAAATAATAACAAAATTAATTTTAACTGAGAATATTTGTATGAATAAACGATAAAGTCTAAACATAATTTTAATCGTTTTCAATTAATGTCTTTCTCATATGGTCCATGGCTTAATTAAAGCGGTTTTTATCTGCTCCGCAGTAAAAATTGGTAATTTTTCAGTTAAAAAATCAGAAATGTCCTCGATTGAGTTAAAATGTGTTTTTTGGGCTTCCAGTCTTGGGAATATGTACCTATAGAATTTACAAGTTTACATCTGGTGAATATGTGAGTTGTCTCAAAAAGCGAACATTTTTTCCTTTTAGATTTTTCATATTGTTTCGTCTTAGACTTTCAATTTAGAAATAAAGTCACTTTAATACACTCCATACCAATACAATCTGCTGCACACTTCGCAAATTTAAAAATTAATAAATGATCGATTTCTATTTGAAATATTTGAAATTCCAGTGCTGAGTCGTTATCCACTAATTAATAAATAGATATTAATAGATATTCGCTAATCAAAATATGACAAACGCATGTTTTTAATGTTAGAGGCTATATTTGTGACTTTTAATTTGATTGTTAAATGATATTTTAAAACTAATACTGGTATTTATATTTTTAATTTCATGAAAATATAAAGCAATTCATAAAAATAATTATTCTATGCATGAACATTACACAAGGAACATTTTCTATTCATAATTAAGATCCATTGATCTTAAGTTGGAATAAAAAAATATTGATACAATCATTTTATCCGACTCAAATTTATTTCAATATCAAAACAAAAGGAAGTGTGCAATTAGTACAATAATCAATGGGATAAACTTGGATACTAATGTTCTCCTATTCTATAAAATGGAACAACTTTGAATCCTCAAAAAAGGTTTCCCTAACTCCTATCACACCTTACTTTTGGGAGATATAACTACCTAACACTAATACCTACCAAACTAGTTGAAATAGTCTTCTTTCCTATTATTTCATAGATTAATTTTAATATAGGGTTACTATATTATTGATCGGTATCTATGTACACTATATTAACGATTATTCAAATTTCTAGGAAAGAGCACAATTAATAATTAAATTTAATTAAAATTCCTGTAAATTTGAGTAAATGCGTAAATTTATACAAATAATTTAGTGACATAACGCTGTAGTATAGTTAAGATTCGTTGATTAGTTTTATTGGTGTTTTCCTTTTCACATTCTCTATAAATAAGTTCCAGTCTTTAAAAGGTAGAGCTTTTACTTTTAGTTATATACCAACTTATAGCGTTGATTAAAAATGCAACAACCAGAATAAAATGAACAATAGCTAGAATGCCATCAGGGAGATTTGGGAGCCGGCGTCAGATAATACCACACCTTCTACGCTGAGATATTTCAATTTCAAACATTTAGACAATGATGTCACTTAAACCCTTTGACTATACGGTGCATATATTGCAAATTAATGGATTCGTTAGAGATTATGACACAATCAATCAATGACATATCATATGACAGCTAACTATGTTAATTTTGATATTATTAATAGGTTTGTAATTAGTTAGTTGTGCTTAAAATGTGTTTAAATCAATAATGGTCTCATATGTACAGTGTGTCCCAGAAGTCCAGTCACATAGATTAACAAGTAATGTGTTATGCTAAAATAAAATTTATTTTACATGATACTATGTACATATATGGAATAACAGTACAAGTGATGTCCAGAAATAGAAAGATGATGAGTACACTTAGGGGCTGTCCATAAAATACGTGACGCCTGAGAGGGGGAGAGGGATTCTGAAAATGTCACAGACCGTCATGGGGGGAGGGGGGGTATTTTGTGCAGCGTCACGTGACGCTGAAAAAAATAGCGAGAGTGAACACTCTATGTATTTTACTTGTACAAGTTTTATTACTTAAGATATTATATTTCTGTACATAATATATGTTTCAAAGTGTTAGAAGACTGTGTGCTGTGGTCTAGTATTAACAG